>CANNZV010001328.1:51600-216016 GCA_947561585.1 Caprella mutica | reverse complement strand
GTAAAGCCTTTATTTACCGGTATTACCTTTATTTACCAGTAAAGCCTTTATTTACCGGTATTACCTTTATTTACCGGTATTACCTTTATTTACCAGTACTAAAGCCTTTATTTACCGGTATTACCTTCATTTCTCTAATTTACCGGTATTACCTTTATTTACCGGTATTATCTTTATTTACCGGTATTTCCTTTATTTACCAGTAAAGCCTTTATTTACCGGTATTACCTTTATTTACCAGTAAAGCCTTTATTTACCGGTATTACCTTTATTTACCAGTAAAGCCTTTATTTACCGGTATTACCTTTATTTACCAGTAAAGGCTTTATTTACCGGTATTACCTTTATTTACCAGTAAAGCCTTTATTTACCGGTATTACCTTTATTTACCAGTAAAGCCTTTATTTACTGGTATTACCTTTATTTACCAGTAAAGCCTTTATTTACCGGTATTACCTTTATTTACCAGTAAAGCCTTTATTTACCGGTATTACCTTTATTTACCAGTAAAGCCTTTATTTACCGGTATTACCTTTATTTACCAGTAAAGCCTTTATTTACCGGTATTACCTTTATTTACCGGTATTACCTTTATTTACCAGTAAAGCCTTTATTTACCGGTATTACCTTTATTTACCAGTAAAGCCTATATTTACCGGTATTACCTTTATTTACCAGTAAAGCCTTTATTTACCGGTATTACCTTTATTTACCAGTAAAGCCTTTATTTACCGGTATTACCTTTATTTACCAGTAAAGCCTTTATTTACCGGTATTACCTTTATTTACCAGTAAAGCCTTTATTTACCGGTATTACCTTTATTTACCAGTAAAGCCTTTATTTACCGGTATTACCTTTATTTACCAGTAAAGCCTTTATTTACCGGTATTACCTTTATTTACCAGTAAAGCCTTTATTTACCGGTATTACCTTTATTTACCAGTAAAGCCTTTATTTACCGGTATTACCTTTATTTACCAGTAAAGCCTTTATTTACCGGTATTACCTTTATTTACCAGCAAAGCCTTTATTTACCGGTATTACCTTTATTTATCGGTATTACCTTTATTTACCAGTAAAGCCTTTATTTACCGGTATTACTTTTATTTACCAGTAAAGCCTATATTTACCGGTATTACCTTTATTTACCAGTAAAGCCTTTATTTACCGGTATTACCTTTATTTACCAGTAAAGCCTTTATTTACCGGTATTACCTTTATTTACCAGTAAAGCCTTTATTTACCAGTAAAGCCTTTATTTACCAGTAAAGCCTTTATTTACCAGTAAAGCCTTTATTTACCAGTAAAGCCTTTATTTACCGGTAAAGCCTTTATTTACCAGTAAAGACTTTATTTACCGGTATTACCTTTATTTACCAGTAAAGCCTTTATTTACCGGTATTACCTTTATTTACCGGTATTACCTTTATTTACCGCTAAAGCCTTTATTTACCGGTAAAGCCTTTATTTACCAGTAAAGCCTTTATTTACCGGTAAAGCCTTTATTTACCAAGTAAAGCCTTTATTTACCAGTAAAGCCTTCATTTACCAGTAAAGCCTTTATTTACCGGTATTACCTTTATTTACCAGTAAAGTCTTTATTTACCAGTAAAGCCTTTATTTACCGGTATTACCTTTATTTACCAGTAAAGTCTTTATTTACCGGTATTACTTTTATTTACCGGTAAAGCCTTTATTTACCAGTAAAGCCTTTATTTACCTGTAAAGCCTTTAATTACCAGTAAAGCCTTTATTTATCGGTATTACCTTTATTTACCGGCATTACCTTTATTTACCGGTATTACCTTTATTTACCGGTATTGCCTTTATTTACCGGTATTACCTTTATTTACCGGTATTACCTTTATTTACCAGTAAAGCCTATATTTACCGGTATTACCTTTATTTACCAGTAAAGCCTTTATTTACCGGTATTACCTTTATTTACCAGTAAAGCCTTTATTTACCGGTATTACCTTTATTTACCAGTAAAGCCTTTATTTACCGGTATTACCTTTATTTACCAGTAAAGCCTTTATTTACCGGTATTACCTTTATTTACCAGTAAAGCCTTTATTTACCGGTATTACCTTTATTTACCAGTAAAGCCTTTATTTACCGGTATTACCTTTATTTACCAGTAAAGCCTTTATTTACCGGTATTACCTTTATTTACCAGTAAAGCCTTTATTTACCGGTATTACCTTTATTTACCAGTAAAGCCTTTATTTACCGGTATTACCTTTATTTACCAGCAAAGCCTTTATTTACCGGTATTACCTTTATTTATCGGTATTACCTTTATTTACCAGTAAAGCCTTTATTTACCGGTATTACTTTTATTTACCAGTAAAGCCTATATTTACCGGTATTACCTTTATTTACCAGTAAAGCCTTTATTTACCGGTATTACCTTTATTTACCAGTAAAGCCTTTATTTACCGGTATTACCTTTATTTACCAGTAAAGCCTTTATTTACCAGTAAAGCCTTTATTTACCAGTAAAGCCTTTATTTACCAGTAAAGCCTTTATTTACCAGTAAAGCCTTTATTTACCGGTAAAGCCTTTATTTACCAGTAAAGACTTTATTTACCGGTATTACCTTTATTTACCAGTAAAGCCTTTATTTACCGGTATTACCTTTATTTACCGGTATTACCTTTATTTACCGCTAAAGCCTTTATTTACCGGTAAAGCCTTTATTTACCAGTAAAGCCTTTATTTACCGGTAAAGCCTTTATTTACCAGTAAAGCCTTTATTTACCAGTAAAGCCTTCATTTACCAGTAAAGCCTTTATTTACCGGTATTACCTTTATTTACCAGTAAAGTCTTTATTTACCAGTAAAGCCTTTATTTACCGGTATTACCTTTATTTACCAGTAAAGTCTTTATTTACCGGTATTACTTTTATTTACCGGTAAAGCCTTTATTTACCAGTAAAGCCTTTATTTACCTGTAAAGCCTTTAATTACCAGTAAAGCCTTTATTTATCGGTATTACCTTTATTTACCGGCATTACCTTTATTTACCGGTATTACCTTTATTTACCGGTATTGCCTTTATTTACCGGTATTACCTTTATTTACCGGTATTACCTTTATTTACCGGTATTGCCTTTATTTACCGGTATTACCTTTACTTACCGGTATTGCCTTTATTTACCGGTATTGGCTTTATTTGCCGGTATTGCCTTGATTTACCGGTATTGCCTTTATTTACCGGTATTACCTTTATTTACCGGTATTACCTTTATTTACCGGTATTACCTTTATTTACCGGTATTACCTTTACTCACCGGTATTACCTTTATTTACCGGCATTACCTTTATTTACCTGGTATATTTTCTAAAACGTAGATTTTTTCTATAACGTAAAATGGGGAACCCTGAGAGGTAGAATTTTTCTAAAATGGAGAATACTAAAACATAGAATCTTTCTAAAATGGAGAATCCTAAAACATAGAATCTTTCTAAAACGGAGAATCCTACAATGTAGGCTCTTTCTAAAACGGATAATTATAAAGCTGAGAAAATTATGAAATGTCCACAACAGTCAGTGTCAATGCGACGAACTGAAACATGGAATAGAAGTTACAGAAAAATGCTCGTGTGAAGATATTGAAATTGCGTTTCTCAACGCCGCGTTAGAAATACTGCTCATGGCAAAAAGTTTAGCTGCAATTGATTTTAACGGATCCCTTCACACTTGCGTTAGAAAAAATGCTGGTGAAAAAAAGCAGATGTGAATGGCTAAGTTAAAATCAATTGCAGCTAAACTTTTTTCCATGGGCATATTTTTGAAGGCGGCGGCGTTGCTGAACGCAAGTGTGAAGGAGCACTAGGGGATCGTCATCTGTACCAGGCCATTTTCTTTTGTTTTATATATAATTTCTAATATAAAAGTATATTTCACTCGAACAATTTAATATAATTTAATTTAAAACAAGATTAAATACGCAATTCAACTTCATTAAATAAGCAATTCAAACAATTCTGTGTCCTTTTCACTCCACACTGTGGCTAAAATCTCTGTAACGTTTTCGCATAAATAAATAATAATTGTAGTTTGTCAGACAAAGAAAATGTGACACTTTTAGGCATAACTTATGTAATATTTTGTCATCTTGAAAAGGAAAAAATCATGAAACATAGGGAAAATTCTTCCTCCGTTTAAGGACTTTTTACTGTATTATTATTTGGAAAATAATTTAGATTGTAGTGATTATTTTAACAAGATGATCAAATTATATATATTTGTTTTTAATATTAATTTCCTATTATTCTGAAAAATTTATTCATGCTAATATTCTCTATTACTTTTTAATCGAAATACATTCTTTCCTATCAGTCTCCAAGCAATATTTATCATATTTCTCGTAAAACTAAAAATATCGCAGTTCCCCCTAAAAGTTTTCGCTCTGATAGAAAACAGCCATAACAAATGATATTATCAGGGTAACTATGATAACTGAAATTGTTTTTGCTTATTCCAGATAAATTTCAGAAGTGTGATATGAAGTAAAATATAATGAATAATAAACAACCAAATTGATACAATTTTAATTAATCTTCTTTAAATTCTTAATCGGGTGAATTTTGAATTAGGTACCAATTTACAAAACGTGAAAATTTTATTTAAAAATATAATTATTTGTGATCTTCAAACAAATGCATAGGTACGAAAATAACTTCCGTGTCCGGTAATTGAGTGGTTACCCCAAATCATTATTAGGGTTGTGACAATATGCTTTTAAAATCATAGAGAATATTACAGACGGAGAGAATTAAAGAGTATTGAATGGTTCTACACCAGCGGTATATAGTATTCGATACCATTTCATTTCGTCTGTGATATTCTTAAGATCAATGATTCATAAAGCATATTGTCACAACCGAAATCATTACATAAAAAATAAATGAAAACACCTTCCTTTTAGAAATTATAAATAAATTATATTATAACAGTTAGTAGTTCGATGATATTTACAGCAAGAAATCTGGTAACGGGTAAATGCACAGTAGCCGTTATGACACACCAAGATATTTTTAAATCCTTCCTAACCACTTCCTATCGAAAACTGAACATCCTTTTTGTAACTTGCTAAAGGGCCGTACACACGTAGACTTTTTAAGTCTTTCCACCAGACTTTTTGCTAAGCTCCTCCTACTTTTTCCACGAGAATATAAGAAAAAACGATATAATGATTATTTAATTTAGTTGGTATCCAGAATACCTGCAACTGTAATAAATAATAATTATATAGTTTTTTCTTAAATTCTCGTGAAAAAGTAGGAGGAGCTTAGCAAAAAGTCTGGTGGAAAGACATTAAAAACATTACGTGTGTACGGCCATTTACTGTGTCATATCGGCAATTGAGTATTTAGCCAAATTAGTTAATACTTACAACTAGCGTTAACAGTTTTTATGGATTTAGGCCATGTTTCAAAGTGTGTATCTTAAAAAGAATAGTTGCCTTCAATTTAAATCGATTCCTTTCTTACTTTTTGGTTTGAATTTCAAGGTAACGATATGCGGTTTACAAAATTTGTGTTACACCCAATGAAAACCTGGTAAAGAAACGTGTCACCGTTCTCGGAAAGTGGGGGATGAACCAATATGACCTTTAGAGATTCAATAACTACGTTATCACCCACTTTTCGATTACTGCGACTCTGTTTAAGTGCGAGATTACTACGATATTCCATGCGAAGTGAATGAAAGCCAGTCTGCAGAATATGGACAGTTTTCAGACAAAAAACAAAAACTAAATAAACTTTACATTTATAAACAACTAAATTTAATTAATCAATTTAAAGAAAACTTCTAATTCTTATTTCCAAAAAGTGGGGAAATTTGACTAGAAAATATACAGTTTCACAGATGAAATCTCTGAGAATACTAAATCAGATTATGCAAACTGGGAAAGAAGTAAATAATGAATTAGCGAGGAATAACGTCCAAATTATCAATTAACAAATAGTTAATCAAATTACAATGAAAACTCTCTCTATTGAATTAAATTATATTTGGATGAATGTAGATGAAAAAATTCGGGATTATTGTATTTGTTCCAAATGAGATCTATCAAAGGGTGAGATCCGAGTTATCGGACAGTTCCCCATTTTCGATCGTACAAGAAAAACCCCTACTTCTACTAGCGACTGTGACGTCAAAATGACACCAATGGTACACAGAAGGTGATACAGTGTCCATACCTACTTCTACTAGCGGCTGTGACGTCAAAATGACACCAATGGTACACAGAAGGTGATGCAGTGTCCATACCTACTTCTACTAGTGACTCTGACATCAAAATGACACCAATGGTACACAGAAGGTGATACAGTGTCCATACCTACTTCTACTAGCGACTCTGATATCAAAATGACACCAATGGTACACAGAAGGTGATACAGTGTCCATACCTACTTCTACTAGCGACTGTGACATCAAAATGACACCAATGGTACACAGAGGGCGATGCAGTGTCCATACCTACTTCTACTTGCGATTTTCACGTCGAAATGACAAAAAAAATCATCAAATTACAAATATGTCAGTTCATCAAAGAATTATTTTCGAGTTGTGCAAGGTGTATATTAGTCAGGTCTAATCGTTTTGTGTTGAATTATCTACTGTATTCATTGTTACCCAGAGTGTTCATTTTTTGTAGCTCTGGCATATTTTTGGAACTCTTCGGATGCTCCTCTCTTCTGTTTTTGGACCCTCCGAAGATGTTCGAAAACACGGGATTCGCTTTCTCGGACTCGATCATTTTGTCATCATCTTGTGGTTGTTTCTTCCCAAGTCTTTGACCCCAACTGTATTTGAACTGTAAAAAAAGATAAGAAAGATAAGTAAGAGAAAGTACTGGGGTAAGTTTGGAGTTATTGGACGGTTCCACAGTTTCTGTTATATAGGAAAAAATGTAATAATTTAATCTCGTGATTATGGCCTCCATGATGATAATTGCAGGTACATGGACTTAAATTAAATGTTTTTCTTGTATGTTCGAAAATGTGGAACCGTTCACTAACTAAAAGTTCACTCCAAAGTCATGATATGTTGTTTCAAAGTTCAAATTTCCAAAACATAAATTTTGCCAATGAGGACACAGCCTAAATATTTTTCAAAAATTTTACCATATCCAAAACGTTTCTGTTGCAGACGAAAATGAGGAACATGAAGAGGCCTCTAAGACTGTTGATCAGATCAACAATAAGCCTGAAAAAGAATATATAATTTTATTTTATATATCGTCATATTTATATAATCTTTTTATATATCACCATCTTTATATAATTTTATATATCATCATAAGGCGATGAATTATTTCCTACTAATTGTTTTAAAGGAATTTGTTACCAATATGAATTGTTTAAAATTCCCAAGAGACGGGTAAAGTAGAGTGAGCACCGTTTCTTAACATTTTATAGAGGAAATATTCATATGTTATTCGTACGGGGATAAAAAGGACGTACAGCTAACGATTTACTGAATCTTGGATCATTTCAATTCGATATTTGGATACGCAATATCTAACCGCATTCATTGCTATAAAGTTTAATCAAATTGGTTTTGCAATAAAACGTTACGAGTTTTCTGTGTTCTTTTTCACGTAAGTGACTGTCGCTTCGAAAGGTTGTGAAGTGGTTTCACTCGTCTTTTTTACAGAGTAGAAGACGAGCAAGAGCACTATACAACCACTCGAAACGACAGCCACAGAGGCACTGCCGTGAAAACAATCACATAAAACTTCTTAAAAGTATCTCATAACTTTTTCTTTGCAAAACCAAAAAGGTGACACCAATAACTCTGAACTTACCCTAGTTATCATATACGGTAATAGAGTATCTACTTCCTACTTACCACCAATCACAGTAGTCACCGATAGCGAATGAGAACACCTCTGCAATCCAAGTGAGACCCATAACGAAGAAAAGCTTCAGACACAGCAACGCGCTGAAATAAAATGAGAATGTACACACGTAGTCAAACACTTCGTAAATATGGTTAAAGAATCTTAATCTAAAATATACAACTAAGTTATTGTACAATTTCATATGAAGGTGATAAAACAATAATTCTTCCGACATACAATCATGCAAAAGAGTAATTTCTTGACTAATTTAAATACAATATGCCAATAATTGAATTACTGTAGATAAATGTCACTACCAAAGTTTGTTGGTATTGACACACTAAAATTTGTTTGAGTTTAAGAAAAACAAATTGTTAGATAGTTTAAAACTATATTTCTTTACCTCTGTTTTGCGTGATTTTTGTACTGCAGGAAATTTTGATTGGTTGTATTAATTTTCCTTTGACTTATCAGAGTGATCGCTACCAAAATAAAGAGGATGAGATTGACCACAAGAATCACCGAAATTGGTCCGTAGAGGTAGATCCATCTTGCGACATCATCTGTGAAGAGGATATACCAATTAACCCATTGCCTCCTGACCGGATCATGCATTTGCTAATTAAAAGCTAATGTAATTGTTTAGCACCGAAAGTGATAAACAAAGTTTATCTTGGAGTGCAACTTTATGACAACATTTGGCAACTCATGGCTCAACTGTAAAATATGGTGGAAATATGTATTGCGCTGAATAAATCAGGCTGTTTTATTATAGTACTAATTGGACTTTTTTACTAATAAGGAAAATTGATTGATATGAATATATATAATTTGGTGTATGTTTAACCTACCAGTGCCTGGTAGAAGGCAGGATGTGAAGATGTTGGATCTGATGAGATGAGAGTTTTCAGGAGTGTCTTCTAGGTTTCCAATAACGCAAGCTACGATGGTGAAGATAAGAGGTACGCCCCAGCCATAAAGAGAATACAGGGCAAACCGCATGTTCTTCTGTCCTGTGGATTCGCTAACTGGTTTCAAAGACCTGAAAGTAGAGGAAAATTTAATTTAAAGGAGCGAAGTAAATGCACATATAAAAAGTTTAATAATTAGATGTATATTTAACGTTATAAGCATAGTTTACAATTCTTCTATCTTACAATCTAAATCAGTTGTAATAAGAATTCTACAAACTCTTTACTCACTTGACCGTGTAGTATATGTCAAAGCACATAACATTGAGCCAGAAAAAGGCCGCCAGGGTTGAATAGTAGAAGACAACCTCTGTAGAAAAAAAAACGGAAATTATACTATGAAGAGAATACAACATTTTTATTTGAAATGATGTAATAATTATTTTGCTTTGAAATAATTAGTAAACTAGAAATTCACTTACTGAATACATTGCTGCAAATGTGGTCTTCGTATATCATCTCTGATGCGTAGAACCAAATTAAGCAAACGAATGAGACGAGTAAGGAGAGACTTTCCGCTACAACACATCTGCACAATAACCAGTATAGAAGCTCCTTAACCGTCAGGTACACAAATAAGGTTGCAAGAATGAAGAGGCAAGAGATGCTGAGGGCGACCAATTGGATCACTCTATTCCAAAAACAGGGATTTTGCTTTTTGAAACATAAGACAACGCCATATCCACCTTCAAATGGAAAATGATCAGCGCAATATTCTGCAGGCGAATATGCTTCTCCATGACCGTCAACTTCGATAGAACCAGAAGGTAGGAGAGTGAACGATTCTTCTTCAGGAAGCTTATAGAATTTTTCACAAAGTGGAAAACCGTAGACAGTTGTGTGATTGGTAACTACGGAAATGTTTGAGAGGAATGGTATAGCTTCTCTAGATTCTCCAGGTACGGTGAAACATCCCTTGTCTTGCTCCATATTGAAGACCTCGTTTTCTTTACAGCATTTCCGTACGCAGTTATTCCCTTCACAAGTTCTCTCGTGTATATCAACTGGACTCTCATAACAGAAGTACGCTGAGAGACCTTCTTCGTTGGTTTCATCCAGGCAGTATTGGAAAGACTGCAATATATTAGTTCTACCGAATTCATTAGCAAAGTTCAATTGGGCTCCTGTGTTGCTATATTCCAAGTAAGTTCCTTCGTCATTCATGCCCACAGGGGTCTTCACCAACTTTTGTTCACCAGTACACCCGATAGTAGATCCGAACGTCTTGATATTTTTGGCATGGTTTACATAATCATCAAGAGTTATTGGCGTGTACATTTCTTTAACAGATGATGTGGAATTGACACAACTTACAAACTCTGTTCCTTCTTCCACTTCAGCAGTCTGATTGTATTTGGGACAACACCTAGGAATGGTAGGGGCTGGCAAACAAGCTTTCACATAGGTGTTGATTTCTTCATCACCTTCTAGTTTACTTATGGCGCAGTATTTATCAACAGTGACTGTTTTAGCAATTGAAAATAGCTGCAGTACACCATTAGGTCGTATATCGAAACGTTCCATAGGCATTTCAAATATGATAAGATCTACATCACACTCAATATCATTTGTTTGGAAGGTAGATGTTGAATCGAAGTTGTCCCGAATGGTCGTTCTGTTATCTTCCAGACACATACCATCATCAACGTACAGTTGATCTTCATTGCAGTGACATAAATTTATAACTGCAGATTGTGCAAATGACAAGCAAAATATAAATAATAAAATAAATTTATACATTTTAACTCGATGATAATAAGAATTGATAAATAAGGTGATCTGAAATAAACGAAAATGATTAAATTGGTACGTAGCCTCAAACCATTCAATCCACTGTAGCAGTTGAATAGAAAAGTGAATGATTATAACATAGTTGGCCTTCATTACCCCTAATAAAGTTATAGCGGCATGTAAATTAGACCTAATTTACACAGGATAACAAAATGGGCGTGTAGACATGGTGAGGTATGTGACGAGTCTGTTAATTGGTATCCGTTTGCACTTTTTCACGCGTCACGACAGAATAATAATGCCGTCTGATTGTTCCTGTAAGTTATAATTACTATATTTACCATTGAAACTGGATAAATATACCGTTATTCAAATGATTTTGTTATCGAAAGCAAATTTTTCTAAGATGGACAATATTTTCACATTGGCAATATCTTTACAGTTAAAATATTACCAAGTTTTTCCTAGGTTGGTCAGATACTAACCGTACTATCGAATAAAAAAGTCGCCGAATGGTACTAATTTCGCAAATCCCGTTTATAAATTCCTATTATTTTGAAATACTAATTTTTTTTAAATATATCTTCAAGCATATTAATTAGTAAAATTTCTTTTAGAAAATGTGAAATTAGTAAACTTTGTAAAAATAATTACGGATGCTCTTTTCTTTGTCTGTACATACTGTAGTTCTTTGTGTACCTACCTACCTAGTTTTTGCTACGTTATCCAGTTGTAATTAGTTCTTGCTATGTTATATAGGTACCCATTCATTATATCTCTCCATTCATGTTTGCTTTTACAGTATCGTAAGTTATCCTACCTCCAAGAAGACTATCTTTTTAAACTTTTTTATCTGAAGTGCAATCGCAGTGAGGAAACAATCGTAAAATCTTTCTGCTTAGATGTAATTTATTACCGCATTATTCGAAGAAAACTAAAAAGAATGGACACAATTTCAGAACAATTTTAAAAACTCTTTTAAAATAAATGTTAAACTGTTGAAGATGATTGTGTAAGAGTATTAAACTTAATGAAAATATATAAATGAAAGTAGGTAGGTATAAGACTGTGATCTTGAGAACAGATGCGTGCGCATACCTAAAAATGACGTCACGCTCTGATCTCACTGTGACGTCATTATATTCATGAAAATAATAACCATCCTAAATAGGTATAACAGAAAATGATAACTATCCTAAATAGGTATAGCGGAAAATGGTAACCATCCTAAATAGGTATAACAGAAAATGATAACTATCCTAAATAGGTATAGCGGAAAATGGTAACCATCCTAACTTGGTATAGCGGAAAATGATAACTATCCTAAATAGGTATAACAGAAAATGATAACTATCCTAAATAGGTATAACAGAAAATGATAACTATCCTAAATAGGTATAGCGGAAAATGATAAGCATCCTAAATAGGTATAGCGGAAAATGATAACCATTCTAAATAGGTATAGCGGGAAATGATAACCATCCACCATAGGTATTAAGAGAAATGATAACCATCCTTAATTGATATAGCGGAAAATGATAACCATCCTAAATAGGTATAGCAGAAAATGATAACCATCCTACATAGGTGTAGAGGAAAATGATAACCATCCCACATAGGTATAGCGGGAAATGATAACCATCCTAAACAGGTACAGCAGAAAATGATAACCACCCTAAATAGGTATAGCGGAAAATGATAACCTTCCACATATGTACTTACTATGTAGTTATAGCAAAAAATGATAACCATCCTACATAGGTATAGCGTAAAATGATAACCATTCTACATAGGTATACTAGAGAATGATAACCATTCTAAATAGGTATGCTAGAGAATGATAATTATGACAGCACTCCTCTTATCCTTTTATAGACTATAGTACCTAGCCTCGGAATACATCATGTCAATGACTCAATATACATGATTTTGACCTTGACCTTTCACCCGTTCACTCCCAAAATCTGAAAAACAGGTTAACAGGATAATGACCAAAATCCCACCAAATTTCATACAATTTGGTTGAATACTTGGTTGAAATTTTATTTGGCTGAAGTTATATGCGAATAACAAGATTATAAATAAATAAATGCCGATGAAATAATGCAAAAATAAAATTTTGATAAGGTAATAATGTGGGTTGTTCCGGGGGCAATGAATTCCACCATGGAAAATTCCAAAAAAATATACAGAATATATAAATGAAATTATTAATATGTGATATTAATAATCTATTGGTGGTTGTTTTAACTCTTCACTGTGCACTTTATTTACAACTATTGGTGGTTGTTTTAACTCTTCACTGTGCACTTTATTTACAACTATTGGTGGTTGTTTTAACTCTTCACTGTGCACTTTAATTACAACTATTGGTGGTTGTTTCAACTCTTCACTGTGCACTTTATTTACAACTATTGGTGGTTGTTTTAACTCTTCACTGTGCACTTTATTTACAACTATTGGTGGTTGTTTTAACTCTTCACTGTGCACTTTATTTACAACTATTGGTGGTTGTTTCAACTCTTCACTGTGCACTTTATTTACAACTATTGGTGGTTGTTTTAACTCTTCACTGTGCACTTTATTTACAACTATTGGTGGTTGTTTCAACTCTTCACTGTGCACTTTATTTACAACTATTGGTGGTTGTTTTAACTCTTCACTGTGCACTTTATTTACAACTATTGGTGGTTGTTTTAACTCTTCACTGTGCACTTTATTTACAACTATTGGTGGTTGTTTTAACTCTTCACTGTGCACTTTATTTACAACTATTGGTGGTTGTTTTAACTCTTCACTGAGCACTTTATTTACAACTATTGGTGGTTGTTTTAACTCTTCACTGTGCACTTTATTTACAACTATTGGTGGTTGCTTTAACTCTTCATTGTGCACTTTATTTACAACTATTAGTGGTTGTTTTAACTCTTCACTGAGCACTTTATTTACAACTATTGGTGGTTGTTTTATCCCCTCACTGTGCACTTTATTTACAACTATTAGTGGTTGTTTTAACTCTTCACTGAGCACTTTATTTACAACTATTGGTGGTTGTTTTATCCCCTCACTGTGCACTTTATTTACAACTATTAGTGGTTGTTTTAACTCTTCACTGAGCACTTTATTTACAACTATTGGTGGTTGTTTTAACTCTTCACTGTGCACTTTATTTACAACTATTGGTGGTTGTTTTAACTCTTCACTGTGCACTTTATTTACAACTATTGGTGGTTGTTTTAACTCTTCACTGTGCACTTTATTTACAACTATTAGTGGTTGTTTTAACTCTTCATTGTGCACTTTATTTACAACTATTGGTGGTTGTTTTAACTCTTCATTGTGCACTTTATTTACAACTATTGGTGGTTGCTTTAACTCTTCATTGTGCACTTTATTTACAACTATTAGTGGTTGTTTTAACTCTTCACTGAGCACTTTATTTACAACTATTGGTGGTTGCTTTAACTCTTCACTGTGCACTTTATTTACAACTATTGGTGGTTGTTTTATCCCCTCACTGTGCACTTTATTTACAACTATTAGTGGTTGTTTTAACTCTTCACTGAGCACTTTATTTACAACTATTGGTGGTTGCTTTAACTCTTCACTGTGCACTTTATTTAAAACTATTGGTGGTTGTTTTAACTCTTCACTGTGCACTTTATTTACAACTATTGGTGGTTGTTTTAACTCTTCACTGTGCACTTTATTTACAACTATTGGTGGTTGCTTTAACTCTTCACTGTGCACTTTATTTAAAACTATTGGTGGTTGTTTTAACTCTTCACTGTGCACTTTATTTACAACTATTGGTGGTTGTTTTAACTCTTCACTGTGCACTTTATTGTTCATTTCTAGTATCAAATAAATCATTTTAATGTCCATTTTATTTAATTAATATATACGTATATAAATCGTTTAATTATTACCCAATTCAACAGGAAGAAACCTTGAGTGATGTACTCGTTGAAATGATTATAATTAATATATAATAATATATTTTATACTTTACTATTTTAATTTAAGATAATTAATATGTCATTTATATATTTTTATATTTCTTAATTTTTCTGCTTTTACATTAATAACTTCCTGCATTATTATTTTCTATCGTGAACCATTTTTTTTTAATTGAAAACTGTTTTATAGGGTAAATTCTGAGTTATCGGACGGTTCCACATTTTCGATCATGAAAAGATTTTTACTATTATTTAACTTTAGTTAATTATTTCATTTTAATTAGTATCCATGATACCTGCTGGTATCATGGATACTAATTAAAATAACAATTAATAAATAAAATTTTTTTTGCTTATGATCGAAAATATGGAACTGTCCGTTGATTCAGAACTTACCCAAACCTCAACTCAATTTATAAACAAGTCATTTAATTTTTTTTTTTAAACCTAAAACTTATACTTGATCGTTATTATGCAAATAGCTAGAGTGCTGAAGTCTGACGTCATCTTTTCGGAGCATGCTGTGTAAAAACAAACCTTAAATATTAATGGGATAGAACTAAAATAGCTTCTATACAGGGTGACCCACAAAAAGTGTACCCAACTTAGAATTAATATAAATATCGTATTTATAAGTAGTTAAAAAATGAGTTGCAGTGAATTTAAAAATTAGATATTTTTTTCATGTATCTATTCCACCACCGTCATTGCTTTAGATTGTACGTGTACGATATTTATATTATACTTGGGTATACTTTTTTGTGGGTCACCCTGTATATAAATTCTATTTATTAAAAAAAAAAAAATTATTCAAAACTATTTGTTATTCAACAAAATTTTAACATTTCTAATTTTTTATTTACTGTAAAAAATTAAGTTTGATACTTCAAAAATTATAATTCATGAATTTTCATTAGGTATTTATTCATCTAGGTAGGTATCTTACAATATATCTCTAATAAAATTGTATAAAAAGTAATATAAAAGTGTCGTAGCTTATTGTATGATAATAAATATACTAATATTTGGTAGAAACGATAATTATCTACAATAAAAAAAAACAATAAAAACCTACTTAAGCCATTTAACATCATATTTAACTGTTATTTATAAGATTATTTTACCATTTCAGTTATTGAATGTATCTTTTATGTATTCATTTCTATCATTAATAATCTAAACATTCGAAATGATCGTAACTTCTAATTTCTAATGCATTTTTTAGGCTATTTTCCGCTTCTCCCATTATTAAATGGCTTGTTTTGAACCAGACTGCAGGGATGGGTGGAGAGGTGAGATACCGCGTGACGTCATAACTTCAACACTCTTAAAATGATGCCTAGTTACTTCGACAAGACATTTCGTCGACAAGACGTTTCGTCGATAGGACATTTCGTCGACAAGACGTTTCGTCGATAGGACATTTCGTTGATGAATTTTGGTAGAAGGGATATTAGCACACTGTAATATATGAGTAATTGTGTATAGGTGTGTCCCTGTGCAGGTCAATAAACAGTCATGAAGTGTGCAGTACAACAAACTAGCGGATACAACAAACTACATAACAACCATTTATGTTGAGTGTGTTAATATCCCTCTCTACGAAAGTTCGTCGACGAAATGTCTTGTCGACGAACTGTTTTGTCGCCGAAATGATTTGTCGACGAAATGTCTTGTCGACGAAATGTTTTGTCGACGAAATGTCTTGTCGACGAAATGTCTTGTCGCCGAAATGATTTGTCGACGAAATGTCTTGTCGCCGAAATGATTTGTCGACGAAATGTCTTGTCGACGAAATGATTTGTCGACGAAATGTCTTGTCGACGAAATGTCTTATCACCGAAACGTCTCGTCGACGAAATGTCTTGTCGCTTAAACGTCTTGTCGCCGAAACGTCTTGTCGACGAAATGTCATGTCGCTGAAATGTCTTGTCGACGAAATGTCTAGTCGCTTAAACGTCTTGCCCCCGAAACTTCTTGTCGCCGAAACGTCTTGTCGATGAAATGTCTTGTCGCTTAAACGTCTTGTCGACGAAATGTCTTATCGCTTAAACGTCTTGTCGACGAAATGTCATGTCGCTGAAATGTCTTGTCGACGAAATGTCTTGTAGACGAAATGTTTTCTCGACAAACGTCCTGTCGATGAAACGTCTACACACACCCTAGTAACAGACTACATAGTTCGTAGCGACACCTAGTATATGCACTAGTGTAGCGCACCACCTAGTTTATTACACTAGTTGTTCATGCATGGATAAAAGACAGGGCAATTTACTCCAAAAAAGGGGCGGAATGACGCCATTGGAATAGATGGGTTTAACCTCCGTGAACCGGTTTGTAAAGTGCTTTACATGTTGCTTTGTAAAGTGCTTTACATGTTGCTTTGTAAAGTGCTTTACATGTTGCTTTGTAAAGTGCTTTACATGTTGCTTTGTAAAGTGCTTTACATGTTGCTTTGTAAAGTGCTTTACATGTTGCTTTATAAAGTGCTTTACATGTTGCTTTGTAAAGTGCTTTACATGTTGCTTTGTAAAGTGCTTTAAATGTTGCTTTGTAAAGTGCTTTACATGTTGCTTTGTAAAGTGCTTTACATGTTACTTTGTAAAGTGCTTTACATGTTACTTTGTAAAGTGCTTTACATGTTGCTTTGTAAAGTGCTTTACATGTTGCTTTGTAAAGTGCTTTAAATGTTACTTTACAATATGATTTTTAAATGTAAAGTGTTACAAAGATAAAATGTTATTTATAATTTTTTCATTGTTTTATTTTTAAGGTTTTATTTTTTTATATCAAATAATTCCAATTCAGATTTTAAAAACTTTTACATTTCACAAAAAAATTTCCCATTTCTTGTATCCAAATTCACGTGTATTTGCTTTTCTCTTTAAAAAAAATCAAAAAGTCACGAACGTCGAATTTAAACCTTGAAAAAAGACGTGACACTAAAATTCAAACCTACGTAACACATGTTCATATTTTATCTATATAACTTCACAATGTATCTAATTTTAATAACTTATAATGTAAAAAGTTTGAGTTTATCACAGAGCTGCAATCGCAACCAACCTCATCACTGCAGTTACAAACACACACTGAAACAATGCACTTGAATGCAGGGAACGTCTAGCAACTAGCGAGATGTGGAATAGGAGCGTGACGTCATCACTGCAACACACCCAATTCAAATACCAAAGCGTGACGTCATCACTGCAACACACCCAATTCAAATACTTAAGCGTGACGTCATCACTGCAACACACCCAATTCAAATACTTAAGCGTGACGTCATCACTGCAACACCCAATTCAAATAGTTAAGCGTGACGTCATCACTGCAACACACCCAATTCAAATACCAAAGCGTGACGTCATCACTGCAACACACCCAATTCAAATACTTAAGCGTGACGTCATCACTGCAACACACCCAATTCAAATAGTTAAGCGTGACGTCATCACTGCAACACACCCAATTCGAATACTTAAGCGTGACGTCATCACTGCAACACCCAATTCAAATACTTAAGCGTGACGTCATCACTGCAACACACCCAATTCAAATACTTAAGCGTGACGTCATCACTGCAACACACCCAATTCAATTACTTAAGCGTGACGTCATCACTGCAACACACCCAATTCAAATACTTAAGCGTGACGTCATCACTGCAACACACCCAATTCAAATACTTAAGCGTGACGTCATCACTGCAACACCCAATTCAAATACTTAAGCGTGACGTCATCACTGCAACACACCCAATTCAAATAGTTAAGCGTGACGTCATCACTGCAACACACCCAATTCGAATACTTAAGCGTGACGTCATCACTGCAACACACCCAATTCAAATACTTAAGCGTGACGTCATCACTGCAACACACCCAATTCAAATAGTTAAGCGTGACGTCATCACTGCAACTCACCCAATTCAAATAGTTAAGCGTGACGTCATCACTGCAACACACCCAATTCAAATACTTAAGCGTGACGTCATCACTGCAACACACCCAATTCAAATACTTAAGCGTGACGTCATCACTGCAACACCCAATTCAAATACTTAAGCGTGACGTCATCACTGCAACACACCCAATTCAAATAGTTAAGCGTGACGTCATCACTGCAACACACCCAATTCGAATACTTAAGCGTGACGTCATCACTGCAACACCCAATTCAAATACTTAAGCGTGACGTCATCACTGCAACACACCCAATTCAAATAGTTAAGCGTGACGTCATCACTGCAACACACCCAATTCAAATACTTAAGCGTGACGTCATCACTGCAACACACCCAATTCAATTACTTAAGCGTGACGTCATCACTGCAACACACCCAATTCAAATAGTTAAGCGTGACGTCATCACTGCAACACACCCAATTCGAATACTTAAGCGTGACGTCATCACTGCAACACCCAATTCAAATACTTAAGCGTGACGTCATCACTGCAACACACCCAATTCAAATAGTTAAGCGTGACGTCATCACTGCAACACACCCAATTCAAATACTTAAGCGTGACGTCATCACTGCAACACACCCAATTCAATTACTTAAGCGTGACGTCATCACTGCAACACACCCAATTCAAATACTTAAGCGTGACGTCATCACTGCAACACTTCAGTTGCAGCACTTTAGTAATGAAGGACCTGAGTTATGAAGTGTACTTGAGTTATGAAGTAGTTTTCTATGTTTAAATTATAGAAAATGATATACATGAGCAATTTCGTCACAGTTATTCCTCAATGACCATAGTTTTCTATGATTTTATTCATAAAAAACTATCTAGAGCACCCGAAATATGAAGTGACTGTGAGTTATGAAGGACTGTACCTTTGCCTCTCCTATAGCTATATTTGTCACAAGGTTGTCTCTGCCACATGTTGTTCAGTCACCACAAGAGTAGATGATTATATGTCTATTTAAATCCATGACCACTCTTTGCTGAATGTGTTCAGTATAATTAGATAATACCTTGCTAGTTCCGCTAAATGTTAAAACTTTAAAACTTCACTGTTAAAACTTTAATAATTTTATAATATAATTGAATTATTTCCAAAGACTATATTTATACACATTTTTCTTACTCATATTATATATACATATTCTGTATAGAACTCCTTTATAATGCAATCCTGTATAGTGAGGAAGTAGCCTGTGCAGTGAACGAATTTTCTTTAGTCTGCCATATATGACCATCAGTTGTAGAAAACTAATGGTAATATCATGGCAGACTGAAGAAAATTTGCTCTCTATAGAGGCTGCTTCATTACCCAGGAGTCTGCATTCACTATAGAGGATTGCATTACAGAGGAGTTCTACTGAAATAGGAATAGAATTTTTACTCATATACAAATAATTAGGGTTGAGACAATATGCTCTTAAAATCATAGACCACGAAAATATTATAGACGGAGAGAATTAAAGAGTATTGAATGGTTCTACACCAGCGGTATATAGTATTCGATACCATTTCATTTCGTCTGTGATATTCTTAAGATCTATGATTTTAAAAGCATATTGTCATAACTCTACATTTAATAGTAATAGAATTGTAACCACGAGCCACTCGATCGTTCTAACGTGTTTCAGTGTAACATAAAAGTAGCAGTTAGTCAAGTAGGTATTAGTTAGTCAAGTCAGTATCAATTAGTCAAGTAAGTAGCAGTATAGTCAGGTAGGTATCAGTTAGTCAAGTAAGTATCAGTTAGTCAACTAAGTAACAGTTAGTCAAGTAAGTAGCACTATAGTCAAGTAGGTAGCAGTTAGTCAAGTAGGTATCAGTTAGTCAAGTAAGTATCAGTTAGTCAAGTCAGTATCAATTAGTCAAGTAAGTAGCAGTATAGTCAAGTAGGTATCAGTTAGTCAAGTAAATAGCAGTTAGTCAAGTAAGTATCAGTTAGTCAAGTAAGTATAGCAGTATAGTCAAGTAGGTATCAGTTAGTCAAGTAGGTATCAGTTAGTCAAGTAGGTATCAGTTAGTCAAGTAGGTATCAGTTAGCTAAGTAGGTATCAGTTAGTCAAGTAGGTATCAGTTAGTCAAGTAGGTATCAGTTAGTCGATCAAGTAGGTATCAGTTAGTCAAGTAGGTATCAGTTAGTCAAGTAAGTATCAGTTAGTCAAGTAAGTATCAGTTAGTCAAGTAAGTAGCAGTTAGTCAAGTAAGTAGCAGTTAGTCAAGTAAGTAGCAGTTAGTCAAGTAAGTAGCAGTTAGTCAAGTAAGTAGCAGTTAGTCAAGTAAGTATCAGTTAGTCAAGTAAATAGCAGTTAGTCAAGTAAGTAGCAGTTAGTCAAGTAAATAGCAGTTAGTCAAGTAAGTAGCAGTTAGTCAAGTAAGTAGCAGTTAGTCAAGTAAGTAGCAGTTAATCAAGTAAGTAGCAGTTAGTCAAGTAAGTAGCAGTTAGTCAAGTAAGTAGCAGTTAGTCAAGTAAGTAGCAGTTAGTCAAGTAAGTAGCAGTTAGTCAAGTAAGTAGCAGATAGTCAAGTAAGTAGCAGATAGTCAAGTAAGTATCAGTTAGTCAAGTAAGTAGCAGATAGTCAAGTAAGTATCAGTTAGTCAAGTAAGTAGCAGATAGTCAAGTAAGTAGCAGTTAGTCAAGTAAGTAGCAGTTAGTCAAGTAAGTAGCAGTTAGTCAAGTAAGTAGCAGATAGTCAAGTAAGTAGCAGATAGTCAAGTAAGTAGCAGTTAGTCAAGTAAGTAGCAGTTAGTCAAGCAAGTAGCAGTTAGTCAAGTAAGTAGCAGTTAGTCAAGTAAGTAGCAGATAGTCAAGTAAGTATCAGTTAGTCAAGTAAGTAGCAGATAGCCAAGTAAGTAGCAGATAGTCAAGTAAGTAGCAGATAGTCAAGTAAGTATCAGTTAGTCAAGTAAGTAGCAGATAGTCAAGTAAGTAGCAGTTAGTCAAGTAAGTAGCAGTTAGTCAAGTAAGTAGCAGATAGTCAAGTAAGTATCAGTTAGTCAAGTAAGTAGCAGTTAGTCAATTAAGTAGCAGTTAGTCAATTAAGTAGCAGTTAGTCAATTAAGTAGCAGTTAGTCAAGTTAGTAGCAGATAGTCAAGTAAGTAGCAGATAGTCAAGTAAGTAGCAGTTAGTCAAGTTAGTAGCAGATAGTCAAGTAAGTAGCAGATAGTCAAGTAAGTAGCAGATAGTCAAGTAAGTAGCAGATAGTCAAGTAAGTAGCAGTTAGTCAAGTAAGTAGCAGTTAGTCAAGTAAGTATCAGTTAGTCAAGTAAGTAGCAGATAGTCAAGTAAGTAGCAGTTAGTCAAGTAAGTAGCAGTTAGTCAAGTAAGTAGCAGTTAGTCAAGTAAGTAGCAGTTAGTCAAGTAAGTAGCAGTTAGTCAAGTAAGTAGCAGTTAGTCAAGTAAGTAGCAGTTAGTCAAGTAAGTAGCAGTTAGTCAAGTAAGTAGCAGTTAGTCAAGTAAGTAGCAGTTAGTCAAGTAAGTAGCAGTTAGTCAAGTAAGTAGCAGTTAGTCAAGTAAGTAGCAGTTAGTCAAGTAAGTAGCAGTTAGTCAAGTAAGTAGCAGTTAGTCAAGTAAGTAGCAGTTAGTCAAGTAAGTAGCAGTTAGTCAAGTAAGTAGCAGTTAGTCAAGTAAGTATCAGTTAGTAAGTAAGTAGCAGTTAGTCAAGTAAGTAGCAGTTAGTCAAGTAAGTGGCAGTTAGTCAAGTAAGTAGCAGATAGTCAAGTAAGTATCAGTTAGTCAAGTAAGTATCAGTTAGTCAAGTAAGTAGCAGATAGTCAAGTAAGTATCAGTTAGTCAAGTAAGTAGCAGATAGTCAAGTGAGTAGCAGTTAGTCAAGTAAGTAGCAGATAGTCAAGTAAGTAGCAGTTAGTCAAGTAAGTAGCAGTTAGTCAAGTAAGTAGCAGTTAGTCAAGTAAGTAGCAGATAGTCAAGTAAGTATCAGTTAGTCAAGTAAGTATCAGTTAGTCAAGTAAGTAGCAGATAGTCAAGTAAGTAGCAGATAGTCAAGTAAGTAGCAGATAGTCAAGTAAGTAGCAGATAGTCAAGTAAGTATCAGTTAGTCAAGTAAGTAGCAGATAGTCAAGTAAGTAGCAGTTAGTCAAGTAAGTAGCAGTTAGTCAAGTAAGTAGCAGTTAGTCAAGTAAGTAGCAGTTAGTCAAGTAAGTAGCAGTTAGTCAAGTAAGTAGCAGATAGTCAAGTAGGTAAAGACCCTAGCAAGTGGCACATTAACTAATGCATCTCTCAAGAACTGCATTTAAGCTATTGAGCTCGTTACTCCTACAGTGCCGTAATAGCTTGTCATGTTTAAATAAACTAAATGAAATTTAAAGCTTAATTGTACACTGAATATGAAGAAAGTGTATGAAAAAAGTCACAAGATGATGATATTGATATATAAATAATTGAATATGTGTTGCTAATAGAGACTTTCTTTTAATAAAAATGAAACTGAAAGGTCAACTCCAAGCGATTATTACCTTCGCAGAATGCGGGAAGGTCGATATTTTCATCGGACTTTATATATTTATTTATTTATCATCTTGTTATTCGCTTAACTGGAAAAGTGTTCAACCAAATTGCCTAAAATTTGGAGAAACGATTGGTGCATGTCCAGTGACCTGCTGCTAGAATTTTGGGAGCAGCCCGGTCAAAGGTCAAGGTCATGGTCATTTATAACTCAAAAAGTATTGAACCATATTGCATGAAACTTGGTGGGACGTTTGGTTATTATCCAGTACCAGTTAGCAGTTTCTTAAATTTTGGGAGAGAACAGGTCAAAACGGAGGGGAAGTTATACACTCTACTGAGTGCACATAATCTAGTTTTTATTGTTTTAATCAATGAGGCTAATGTTTCTTGTCATTTTGCTGCAAACCCCATGATAAATGATAGCATATTTTTAATTTTATATGCTTTTAAATATTTTTATAATCAAAACTCTACAAAACCTATTTTACTTCCGACTTACTTATTTTTAGTCTGAAGAAAGAGAATGTACACCATTTGTTTTGATTGTCAACTAGAACTAGGTGTTAGATATAATTTATCTATATAATATTCGTATAAACTGTAAAGGTATAAATTGAATGTAAACTTATAATAGACACATTTATATACTTTATGAAACAATTAACATCTGAAACGAAAGCCGAAAACGCTATGTTTGTTTATAAAATTCAAATTTGAAATCAAAACAATCAAAACAGAGTATTAAAAACTTTAAAAGCAAATAATAAAATATATACTGAATCGATTTGAATGCAGTTTGCAGAATAATGATCATGAACCTTAGTTCTACAATATTATGTAATAAACTTATATTTTTTCCCGGAACCTGGAGAGAACCTTTAATAGGTACATCTTGATTACGGTTTGGTCCTGAGAAGGTATGACGCCAAAATGGCACTAATGATACTTATTGCATTGATTTAGATTTGAAATTATAAATCATATTAGGTAAAGCACTAAACAAGCCATGTCGTACTAATGTATAAATAAACTTTATAATAGTGTCATGTTGATGTTTATGGGACATTCAACAAACATATGTAGGTATTTGTTTATAGGTTCACCTTTCCTATTTCTGTAGCTGATGTCACACTTCACTTGCGTTTATGAAATACTGTTCGCAACTTCCCTGTTTATTATCATATTAAGATATACTAATTAAATGTCAAATAAACTCAGTATAGTAGGTGAAAGTGATTTAATATTTTTTTTTTTGTATAGTTAATATATTCTAATGTTGGTAGATTAATTAAAAGTGAGATTAAAAAAAGTGCTGCACCTGAATTAAGATGACGTCATTGATGTCGTCATTTATTTGTTCATTTATGTCGTTATGACGTCATCTGACGGAAGAGCAGGAACGAGTTTTCGTTTATATTGAATACTAAAAACAGTACATATTTTGTGTATCTAAATACATAGGGATTATTAAAGGAAAATTAAATTTAGTTAATATTAGTAATTGTATCTTATAATAAGTAATATAATATTATTAACTTATTTTAATAAGTTATCGGACGGTTCCACATTTCCGATCATGTAAGAAAGAAGTATTTAACATTTACTTTTGTAATCCTTATTTTAATTGGTATCCATGATACCTACAGGTATCATGGATACCAATTAAACAAAAAGTTAAACGATATTCATTCATTTTTCTTATATGATCGAAAATGTGAACTAGTCCGTTAACTCGTAACTTACCCCATCAATGGGCACACTGATAAACAAACACCTATATACCTTTTACGGTTATACCCTGTATTTGCACTGCTCCACAGCTAACTGTACTTATTTACTTTAGACCCCTTTCACGCGGACGTTTTTCTCATGTCACAGCATAGCAAATGGTGTATGAAAAAACGCTACGATTGAATAAACGTATGCGTTTTGTATGTCCGCTTAGATTGGGTGTTTTTCATGCTGCATCTTTGTTGAAAAACGTCTCGTTTGAAATAGGTCTCACTTTTGAGGTCTAAGAGGGGTTAATTAATGATACTAAACTTAATTGAAAACATAAAATACATTAGCACATTCAACGTAAAAAGAAAATTTCAAGCCTATTTGAAGTTAGCTCCGAAACTTTTCAGGAAAATCTAATTTATATAATACAGTGAGGTGACAAAACAGTGTAAATTAATTAAATACTATAGTTGACATCTTTGAATTCAGTTTAAAGTTGAAAAATCAAATAAACATAAAACATAAGATAAAATATTATACACCACAACCAGCACCATACAACCTTC
Organism: Caprella mutica; assembly: GCA_947561585.1. Lineage (NCBI taxonomy): Eukaryota > Metazoa > Arthropoda > Malacostraca > Amphipoda > Caprellidae > Caprella > Caprella mutica. The sequence continues at coordinate 190,763 of CANNZV010001328.1, read as the reverse complement.
CCATACCTACAAGTTACAACATGAGGAACGTACACACCTAAAATTATCCAAATTATCGAGTAAATGACTTACGTAATTCTTCTTGAAACTTGCACTATTTGTAACTATTTTGTGTTCCATATTTTTGGTCCATTGTAAGTGTAGTATCTTTGACATTGGCCTAACCTCTGGAAAACTAAAGTTGCAACAGCTAGCACGAGATCTGGTGATTATAGAAAGGTTATACCATAGTAAATAAATAAAGAAGTAAGCTAAGTTTCGAATTCATTGACGGTGAACTTGATCCATTCTTCAGAAACGATGTAAACAATTGACGTCACACAGTGAACTGTCAAATATTATAAGTATTATTAAGGGAATATTATTAGTGAATAGAGTGTAAAACGTGATAAAAACAATTTTATGTAAGTAATTTTAAAAACAAATGGAAAATATTCTGTGTGGAGTCTGTCATAATATTTTCGGAAGTTCCAATATATTGCACTTGGTATATAGTTCTCTATTTACTTACTATGGTCTATATGGGTTCGGGTATGTTGCTTGATAAATGCTTATTATACAAAAAAAACACCTATTGTAAATTTGTATACATCTCTGATTGGCAAAATCTTGGTGATTAAAAAAATAAAGGGGTAGATGGAGCAAGGTATTCTGAAGAGGTTAAAATTCTTATTAAACGTTTTTGAATAACTATAATATGCGGCAAATCCTCTCAAAATCAATATTAACACCATTCAGAGTTAAGGATAGAAAAGGGTCTCTTACATTAATTAGATTAGATATTAACATCACAGAGGTTTTATTCATATTAAGTGAAAGCCTATTGTCAATAGTCTAATTATTAAATATAGATTGGTTTAAATTAGTTCCTTTAATCAATCTTGCATAATCTGGATATGACACCACCCTCGGTCTTGATAACTCAGTAGTACCTATTCTAGCATGCACTCCTGGGTCCGTCCGTGCAGATAACTAGAGAAAAAAGAAAGAAAACAGCCCCGAATACCTTATTTATGGAGTTTTCTCAATTAGATATTATGACAGACCGTATTAAAGGCTTTACGCAAATCACCAGATAACCCGAAAATACAATTTTTCTTATTTATAATTCACATCCATATAACTATATACCTATAAGGCCTATTTCACACGGAGCTTTCTTTTAAAACAAATATGCAGGATGATCGCCCAATCTACATATAGTGGACATACAAAACACTTCCGTTTACTCAGTCGAAGCGTTTTTTCGTCCACATTTCTATGTTACATACGAAAGGTAATTCAGTTTCAACGGATATTTTTAAGTCATTATGATAATATAAAAAGGAATTCTCTGTAAATTTGGTAACTTTAAACTGAATATCACATTGAAAGCATTGATTTATATAGATTGGTGTAAAATCTAAATAAAAATCATCCTTCGATATATCATTTCTATAATATGTGTAGTACATGAATATGTAGCATGTCATTTCTTTATTCTCAAATATTTTATTTAGCGGTGACTATTCAATTACTAGAGACTCACTGTACTCATAAAGTGGGTGTTACAAGCTAGGTCATGAATCAATTACCTACTACCCGTAATAGGCTACTCTGACCATCTTATATTTATAATTGACGGTATTGACCTCTATTAGCTTATAGCTGGGCAAGTGAAGTGAATACCTACTTTTAATTAAAGTACCTACGTACTGTAAGACTTAATGAAAATACAGTTTGCATAATTATGATATCTAACTCAAAAACTTTAAAAATAGTTAGAACTATTGTTTATAAGTTCATATGAAATAATTATTTTATATTCAATAACAGTAAAAATTAATTATCATCTACCTATATTTATATGATACTTGCAGGTATCATGGGTAAAAATTAAAATAACGCATTAAAATATAATCTTGCATGATCGAAAAATGTGAAACTATACAATATCTCAGAGCTTACACTAAAATCATTTTAAATAAATAAAACTTCTAAGAAATGTGTCAGAAGCACCAAATTCGTGTCTGTCGTTACAACTTCGGATTGGAATCATTTGGCGCGAAATCTGCCGCCAAATTCATAACAAAAGCGTCCCAAATAATTCTAGATATTACGCAATATCCTCCCAACTGTCGTCGGTTAGGCACTTGTCACTCCTCATTTTAATCATAAATAATTAACAATCCTTTCAGTTAAAATGGTTGTTAATTTTTCCAAGATGTACGTCTCCAAACGAAGTAAGTATTTAATTCTAATTTCTTTTTATCTAGGAATACCTAGGACTAGAAATTCAATCATTAATAATTTGAAGCTTGTTTTCTATTTTCATAAATTTTTTTAAATGTTGTCCAGATAGATTGTTAATTACATAGATATATACGTTAGGAATTTAAATCTTGTTTAAGTCTTCAAGATTTAAGAATACATTTTCATATCAAAAAAAGGGTCCTAAATACCTAGATAGGTAGGTATATAAACCTCTGTTATTTTTCTTGATAAAAAGAAATATTTGTATTTCCCATTAGGTATCTCAATATTAACTGTATTGAATACCAATATGTATTTGTTTGATTCCTGAACTGTGTTGACTTTTCTAAAATCTGGAAAAAGTTAGTTGGGCCAGTAACCATTAACCAGATAGCATTTCCCCTTAACTTGTTCTATCCTCCAACATTTTTCCTATTTTCCCTTCAAAATTAATCATAATACAGGAATAAATAATTAAAAATCCTATGCCAAATTGGCAATGCATGAATATTTATTTTATAGAGAAGAAAATCATAATTTGATTGATATGTCAGCCAAATTTTACTTTGAAATTCATCTCAGGTTAGGTAACAGATATATTTTATAGACTAAATGCTTCCCTGATTTTAAGGAACGTCTCTGTAGTCCGATGTCGACATTCCCCATAAATGCTCCCCTGATTTCAAGGAACGTCTCTGTAGTCCACCGAAAATTAATGGTAACATAGGAATAAATAGCTAAAAATCCACTGACTTTACCAGAATATTATTTTTAAAGGAAAAATCTCCACCGACAAGTTGGTGGAATTTACCATGAAATACAGACTGGTCTGTCAATTACATCTTTCTTTTAGGGTCACACAGGCCAGTCTGTATTTGGTGCACAAAATCCCACTGACCTTCTCAAAAAGCTGAAAAAATCCACCATAAATTTCCAGTATTTTTGCTGATCCACCAACATTTTCCCAATTTATCCACCGAAAATTAATGGTAACATAGGAATAAATAGCTAAAAATCCACCGACTTTGCCAGAATATTATATTCAAAGGTGAAAAAATTCCACCGACATGTCGGTGGAATTTACCACGAAATACAGACTGGCACACAGGTAAATTGCGGCCCTTTAATTTTTAATTGCGGCCCTCTTAAAAGAGTCTCTAAAACATGCTGAACTGAAATTACATTGAAATGTTGCATATCTATCCTAAGAAGCGCAATGGATGCTATAATTTATTAATTTAAGTTTTTAGACTGTTTTGAATCTACGATGTTCCTGTTGTTAGAGGCCGCAGTTAGTGTGCCGCAATTTACCTGCTTGACCCTACTTCGGTCATTTCTCATTCTCCCATTTGATTAGGTAGGTACCTAGCTATATGAAAATTTATAATAAACCTTTTATTTTATCTGGCATACGTTAGATGTCTAATTCAATAAATTAGAAATGAACTGTAAAAGTGTCATAACTAAATACTAATGCGGTGTCGGACCAATAAATAGTTACCGGATTTAAAAGTTCCCATTAATTTTTTATTAGTCAAATGTAAATAAATATTTGAATGCAGAATATAAATATATAATAATGCATAATTCTAACCTTTTATATTCATTAATATTTGGCTGATGTTAAAACTTAATTGTTTTAAAACTCCGAAAAGAAAAAAATTACTTAAGCTATATTTTTTTACTAATGACTATGAAAAGTGATCCTGGTCATTTGGATATAATTTAATATGGCTCTTGGAGATTTTTAATAGTTAGTTGTTCTCCAGTCTGAAAAGTACAGCAGGATTTGTGGATTAATCCTGCGCCCAAGTCCTATTTAATTCCTATGTTCCCATGTTATTAGCTGCGCCCAAATCCCAATTTCTGTAAAAAATCCTGGGTCTGAGGAGACCTTCTTTTCAGACTGGGTTGTTCTGTCTCTTATCTGTAGATTCAGTTAGTATACATTATTTGGACTGAATTTCTCTCAGATGCAGAAATCACAAATTTTTCAAAATCTCAACTAAATTTATGGTAACATTGGAATAAACTTTTATTAGTGAATTTAGAGTTCTGAAATTTGTTAAACAATATGGTGTCAGTTATAAAACAGTCTCTAGAGATACACATGCATGAAGCATAAGATGTTTCCAAGTGTAAAATCTTCACTAGAAAGTCAAATTTCTTCTTTAAAGTACCTATCTCAAATTTGGCCACCTTGATCCATTTTCTCACTAAACTGCCAACTTTCCTGCCACGCTTTGATATATGATTTAAAATTCTCTTATATTTTTGTTGAATGCCTTTGTGAATGAGAACAAAATTAAAGTTGTTTCTTTTTCAGATGGAAGAAAAGAGCCAGTGATGTTCGATAAAATCACCTCAAGAATCCAGAAACTGTGCTATCAGCTGAACATGGATTTCATCGACCCTGTAAGCTGAAAGATTTATATCAGTCTGATGAGTAGTCAATTGTACATTATTGAGTTAGTTTATGATTCAAATTGTGCAAAATAACTTTTATGATATGATCATTCATATAGACAAAATTGGCACATTTTATGCTAAGTTTCACAGTCACTGTGTTAGGCACTAAGCTGATTTTGTTTAATATTTGCTTTATGCCAATTCAACTCTCTTCATGATTTATTAAAGTCAAAATGAACACTTAATTCAATATTTAAAGTTAATTAGACATGGGTAAATTACGAATTGTGTGTCTGTTTCATATCTTCAGTCATAAGAAGATGCAATATAATAATTTTTTTTTCATGGGTACCAATTAGAATAATAATTATTATTATATCATTTATCTAATATGATCGGAGATGTGATACTGACGGACAATTCGTAACTTTCCCTATCTGAGATTTTGAGTTTTAACATGTAATTAATTAGCTTTAATTAACATACTCTTATGCATTAATTTCTATTCCACTCTAAAACACATGGCACACATTGACTTAAATTTTTTGCAGCCTTCAATCACCCTGAAGGTGATCAATGGTCTGTACACCGGAGTAACCACAGTAGAGCTGGATAACCTGGCAGCTGAGATTGCGGCCACCCTCACCATCAAACATCCTGACCACGCTACTCTGGCAGCCAGGATTGCTATTTCCAACCTGCACAAGGAGACTAAGAAGTCATTCAGTGGTGAGTTTTAGTTTTATCCTTCTTGTTTTTATGGTGAACATTTTCTTCATTAACAGAAAAAAGAACATTTTAGCAAGCAAGTAGTATCACTTGAGTGATGCATTTTTATTTTCCTCAACTGTTTAGTTACCATCAGCCATATTGTATTTATTCACCACAGGTATAGCAGACATTAATGTCTCCTAAATAATCAATAAAATATACAATAAAAATATGTTTTGTTTAAAAAAAAAAATTGAAAGAAATTCCCAAGAATGGAAATATCTCAAAAGGGCAAGAAACATGTTAAGTGGTAAAAAGGGACATACTAGAAATCTAGACAAATTTGATGAGTTTATTGATAGTGGCAATGCCCTCTAAAGGGTTAATAGTGGAACTGTTCAATAACTCCGAACCTACACTATGAATTTACATGCCCTGTTTTTATTTATAACTCTATTCCTTTTTTACTTTATATTTTATTTGTATTATTTTCATATTTTGTTTTTCTTGACAGAGGTGATATCTGACTTGTACCACATGAAGAATGAAAAATCTGGACTGAAACAGCCAATCATTTCTGAGTTCCACTACAACCTTATAATGAAACATGCTGATAAACTCAACTCGGCCATTGTCTACGACAGGGATTTCTCCTACAACTACTTTGGCTTCAAGGTGAGTTTTATAACTGTGAAGTAGCTTTTCTGCATCCATGAGCATTGTCACCAAAGAAGCAGTACTTTCTGACTGCTTTTTCCAGTCCCATGCAGTTAATTTCCTGACGTCAGAGATACGGTCAGAAATGGTGGAAGCCGATGTTAAACCCCCTATTAAAGTTATTTTCGTGATACTCTTGAAAAAGCTTGTGATATCTGCATAGATATCCTATATTAATGTATATCCTATATTAATTAACGTATATCCTATAATTAACGTGACGATACATCATACATTTAAATGCTTACCATTATATATTTGCAAACATGGAAAGAAAAAGTTCTTGCAAGTAGGTTTCAAAATACCATATTTGCAGTAGGTTTCTACAAATTAATTGAAATGAAAAGGGTGGAATAGATGAAAAAATTTACACAAATAAATACTATCTAAGACGAAAGAATACAAATTACACTAGAGGTTTATACTGAATCCAATAAATTATTTTAATAATGACATTAACTTCCTTGATAATTCCAAAATATATGAGAACTTTTTAACTGTATTCTTATTTATTAATAAATCATTCCTAACCAAACAGTACAAATGTGACGACAGTTTTATTTTTTATGATACCCTCAATGCCAGGTTTGGACTCTAATGCTCTTAATGAAAAAATTATTGATCGCTCTTTTGTACAAAATTGTCAATTTTATTTTCCTTTTTACCCAGACTTTGGAGCGTTCATACCTCCTGAAAATAGACGGCAAGGTTGTGGAGAGGCCACAGCACATGCTCATGAGAGTGTCTGTGGGAATTCACGGTGAGGACCTTGATGGAGTGATTGAGACGTACAACCTCCTCTCTGGGAAGTACTTCACTCACGCTTCTCCCACTCTCTTCAATGCAGCTACCATCAGACCTCAACTTTCTAGGTAAATGTTGTTATAATTAACTACATTAACAAAAGCATGATATAGTAGAACAAGTTCAGACATGATAGAACATGTTCAGACATAGTAGAACATGTTCAGACCTCATATAACATGTTCAGACCTCATATAACATGTTTAGACTTCATATAACATGTTTAGACTTCATATAACATGTTTAGACTTCATATAACATGTTTAGACTTCATATAACATGTTTAGACTTCATATAACATGTTTAGACTTCATATAACATGTTTAGACTTCATATAACATGTTTAGACTTCATATAACATGTTTAGACTTCATATAACATGTTTAGACTTCATATAACATGTTTAGACTTCATATAACATGTTTAGACTTCATATAACATGTTTAGACTTCATATAACATGTTTAGACTTCATATAACATGTTTAGACTTCATATAACATGTTTAGACTTCATATAACATGTTTAGACTTCATATAACATGTTTAGACTTCATATAACATGATTAGACCTCATATAACATGATTAGACTTCATATAACATGATTAGACTTCATATAACATGATTAGACTTCATATAACATGATTAGACTTCATATAACATGATTAGACTTCATATAACATGATTAGACTTCATATAACATGATTAGACTTCATATAACATGATTAGACTTCATATAACATGATTAGACTTCATATAACATGTTTAGACTTCATATAACATGTTTAGACTTCATATAACACGTTTAGTCTTGTTGGGACATGAATGGACTTGTTAAAGACATGAATGGACTTGTTAAAGACATGAATGGACTTGTTAAAGATATGAATGGACTTGTTAAGACATGAATGGACTTGTTAAGACATGAATGGACTTGTTAAGACATGAATGGACTTGTTAAGACATGAATGGACTTGTTAAGACATGAATGGACTTGTTAAGACATGAATGGACTTTGTATGGACATATTTAGAAGGGAATCTGAGCATTCCTTATTGGCTTGGGCCACTAGGTAGCATTTTCAAACATTTTAAACTTGTTTGACCACCATCTCTATTAATCATTTGTGCTGATAATCTCCATTTCTGTTTCAGTTGCTTCCTGTTGACACTGAAAGAAGACAGCATTGAAGGTATATACGACACACTGAAGGATTGCGCACTTATATCTAAATCGGCAGGAGGAATTGGAGTAAATGTTCACTGCATCAGGGCAAGAGGAAGCTACATTGCAGGCACCAATGGAGTCAGTAACGGCATTGTGCCCATGTTGCAGGTGTACAACCACACCGCACGCTATGTTGACCAAGGCGGCAATAAGAGACCTGGTGCATTCGCAATCTACCTCGAACCCTGGCATGCAGATGTCATGGATTTCCTGAACCTTCGTAAGAATACTGGAAAGGAAGAAGAGAGGGCAAGAGATCTGTTCTACGCCCTCTGGATACCCGATCTCTTCATGAAAAGAGTCGAGGAGAATGGTATGTGGAGCCTCATGTGCCCGCATGAATGTCCCGGACTTGCCGATTGTTTCGGTGATGAATTTGAGAAGCTGTACTTGAAGTATGAAGCTGAAGGTAGATATAAGAAGCAAGTCCAAGCGCAGAGTGTATGGTATGCCATCATTGAGTCTCAGATTGAAACTGGTACCCCTTACATGCTCTACAAAGATGCTTGTAATAAAAAGAGCAATCAGCAGAACCTTGGTACAATCAAGTGCTCAAACCTCTGTACTGAAATCGTGCAGTATTCTTCCCCTGATGAAGTTGCAGTGTGCAACTTGGCTTCAATTGCCGTCAACATGTTCGTCAGACCTGATAAAACTTACGATTTTCAAAAGCTGAAGGAAGTTACTAAAGTTGCTACAAGGAACTTGAACAAAATCATCGATGTCAACTACTACCCTATTCCTGAAGCTAGAAAGTCCAACATGCGACACCGTCCAATTGGTATTGGTGTTCAAGGTCTGGCTGATGCTTTCCTTCTAATGCGATTCCCCTTTGACAGTCCACAGGCCAAACTTCTGAACATTCAAATATTTGAAACTCTTTATTACGCCGCTATGGAAGCCAGTTGTGAGCTTGCGGAGACTCTCGGACCATATGAGACATACGAGGGTAGCCCCGTCAGTAAAGGAATATTCCAATACGACATGTGGGATGTAACACCCACATCTCTCCACGATTGGGCCAAACTGAAGGAAAAGGTTGCTAAATTCGGTGTTCGCAATTCCCTCTTGCTTGCGCCCATGCCTACAGCTTCAACTGCCCAAATTATGGGAAACAACGAGAGTATAGAGGCGTACACTAGCAACATTTACGTCAGAAGGGTCTTAAGTGGAGAATTCCAGATTGTGAACCATCATCTCCTAAAAGATTTAACTGAAAGAGGCTTGTGGGATGATAGTGTCAAGAACCAAATCATTTCAGATGGCGGCTCTATCCAGAATATTAACTGTATCCCCGATGACTTGAAGGCTTTGTACAAGACCGTGTGGGAGATCTCTCAGAAAGTTGTCTTGCAAATGGCTGCCGATCGAGGAGCTTTCATCGACCAGTCGCAGTCTTTGAACATACACATCGCCTCTCCTAACTACGGAAAACTGACATCCATGCACTTCCACGCTTGGAAACTTGGTTTGAAGACTGGAATGTACTACCTGAGAACTAAGCCTGCTGCTAGCGCCATTCAGTTCACAGTCGATAAGTCGAAGTTCGAAACTAAAACAGAGACAGACCAAGAAGTGGAAACCGTAACTAAAAACGTGGCTGCCATGACCTGCTCATTGCAGAATAAGGATGATTGTCTGATGTGCGGCTCTTAAAACCTTACTTAACATCATTTTTAATTTGGACTCATGACTTTAAAAAAATTGTGATTTAATTTTAGATAAAGATATATTTCGAATGGAAATTTTAGGTTAGTTGAAGAATTATAATTAGCCTCTACCGTGTGCATTAATTTTATGTTGTATCTTTAAGGATATCATAGATCTTTTATTTTATGACTAGCTATGTAAGTACGAGTGCCTTTATGTTACAATTAAAGGCTTCGCAACCAATTCACCACATATCACTGCCTAGGTTTAGAAGCCTCTCCTTTCATTCTTTTGTGTAATTCACAAAATAGACATTTGAATTGGATTGCTTATGTTTAGTCAATATGTAAATATATTGGCCAAATTATTAAACCACTTTCTTATTTGATCCTTATGACGCATGATTAATAACTTAGTAGAATAGATAGACTTTTTTCATATTTACCATGATTATCATTTTTTAACGCTATTAACCCACATTGGCTCTATCCTGAAGCTGTCTGTATTAAATGGAAGAGAAGGGGTTTGGCGTCCTTTGGTCCCCAAAATGTTGTAATACGGGTAATGTGTTGCCTTTTCTCATTTAGGATCAAGTGTTGTTTAAGGACCCCAGTGAATTTTTGAATGTATCTATGCTACGGCGTTCTGCATGTCTTGTTTGCAATCAAATCAAAATAGTTCTTCTACTACGGTGTTCAGAGCAACAAAAAAATGGACAGAGCAACATTCCAAACAGAAATTCTACCTCTACTTTGTGAAGATCCACTACCAGCCATTGAATGGATGAAGCAAAGACAACTATCTAGTTAAAATGATAGCAATATTGGAAAATAATAACAAAATGTTACCCAATATAAGGAAATCGTAACTAACATCTGAATGTATAATGATCATTTTAATGAAATAAAATCATAAGGAAATGAAATCATTGTAAGAGACTAAGGATACTTTAAGGACCCCAATTTTTCAAAGTATACCCCTAGGACCCCAGATTGAGCTGCGGTCCTTAAACTACACTCGATCCCTCATTTATAACATGTTTGTCCTATTTTTATGCTACTTGCAGTCTTAGAGGATAGCGCTAGGGGTATGCTCTTCAACTACAAATTCTTAGATTTTGTGATTGTACGCTAGCAGACTTTCTTTACTACCTATCGTCTCTTCATTTTCCTCTTGGATTCTTGTGTTAGGTAGACTTCATTGACCATCACCTCTTCATTTTCCTCTTCCATCCGTGAGTGCTGCCACCTGTGCTTGTGTCTCTTTTCATCACATTCCTTGGTAAGTGACTGCATTCAGAGAGTAGCTTTTCTACTCCTTTTTTTTGTGCATCGATAAAGCATTCCATTACAGAAAATCAAAGTTCGATATTCATAATAAATAATAGATAAAATATTCAAATTACGTTTTCTTTTGTGGCATGCTGAAATAAATTAAATTTCAGAGCATCTTTCAGTCGAGTTAAGGATAATGAAACTTCTTGGTATTCCTACTTGTACTACAAGGTTCTCTCGTGATTTTATTGGTAAATTCCTTTTGCGTGTATCTCTAGTGAAAAGGTACCTATTATTAATTAACTGTAGGTAGATAGGTACAGTTATTAATTACCTATTCCGTATTGCTATATATTTATTCCATATAGGTGTAACGCGCGTTTGAGTCATCTGCAATATCGACCGATTTTGATGCGCGATCTACTGATCAATAGTTTGCTTAACCATCGATCGATTGCTGCGCGTTCGAATGATAAGATTTCTTTAGTTTGTACATCTAATTGGCACATTTTATCGCGGATATCAATCGATAGCGCAACCATCTATCGAATGATACGGATTTTCTTTATTCATGCATTTAATTGTTTAGTTTTTAATGGACAATATTGTCTTTTTAAATAATTTTTTTTTATTTAATAAGGCAAACCTCAATCGATTGTTGCGCGTTTGAATGATATGGATTTTGGTAGTTTATCTAATTGTTACATTTAATAGAGAAACCAACCATCCGTCATAAGATGCATAAACTAACAAATTCCAAATCATTCAAATGCGCAACAATCGATTGATGTTTGCCTTATTTAATATAAAAAAAAAATATTTAAACAGACAATTAATTAATTAGATGCATGAACTAAGAAAATCCGTTTATTCGAACGTGCAGAAATCGATCGATGGTTGCGCTATCGATTAATATCAGCGATAAAATGTGCCATTAGATGTACAAACTATAATAAAATCATATTCGAACACGCAGCAATCGATCGATGGCTGCGCAAACTATTGATCAGCAGATCGCGCAGCAAAAGCGGTCGATATACGATATTGCAGATCACTCAAACGCGCGTGACAATTTGACATACCTAGTAGGGTGGAGCGTTTTTTCAACTTTTCAGAGTTGGGTTTGGTAATAGTGATATTTTTTTGCTTTGGTTAATAAAAATAAGGTATGCAAAATTTTAGACCACTGGGTTATCATCTTCATCACCCGCAAGTGCCCCAAAGATATGAAAAATCACTAAAAATCGTATTTTAGTTAATGTTTTTTTGAATTCTATTTTCTATCAAATAACTCCTTAATAGTGAAACATAACAAGAAAATAACCACCTTATGATGCAGTAGAAATTTCAAAGCCATATCATACAGTCTTCATCCCCCACCAGAGGTCTTAAATTGAAGAGAAAATTCATGAAAATATCCAATTTCACTATGGGTTTAAGTTTATTTTAATTGTCAAAATAAGAACGTTTATAACATTTTGTATCAATATTGTAATTCAAAACGATATAGATAGGGTTTATAAAATATACATTAAAGTTCCTTCATACCCCACGAGGTCCCCCAACCCTCATATAATGGGCCTCAATCTCTTAAAATCTTAAGGAATCCAACTGTTGATCTTAAGATTACAGTATAGTTAAATTTACTATGGAAGTGTAAGTACTTGTTGTTTTTTGGGGCAAAACGTTAATTAATAAGATCGAAAAGTTTCAGAACCTCCCAAAGAAGTACAGAGATGTAGTAGATGGTGTGTAGCTTTTCGGTAGCACAGTGCTAAAAGCTTTCGCCTCAAGCGAGTGAGGTGTGAGTTCGAATCCCGCACTGACTCTGTGGGATTTATGCACGGTGTGGAAGAGTGTTTACTGGCCATTATGGGGTCACCTATCTGGGATTATCATTAATGAATTGAGATTATTATCATTCTATTAAATATTATTGAGAAATGGTGCCCTTCAAAATAATGGTTAATATGCCTAATTGAATAATCTAATACTCATAATGATTCATGACGAATCACTTGCAATTCACAACTGGGATTGGGAAGAGTTCTTAACACATACAATTTTTAAACTGACGAACCAGTATGAAAATTTCAATCTCCAAATTTAATGTATAATGTAACAGTTTATCATGAAATGATAGACTGTCATCAAGTAAATGAATTGGCGGAGTTCTTACCCCCTAAGTAATAAGTATGACGATATGCAATGAAAATAGCAACAGATTGCGGATTCGGGATTCCAAATAATAAATAACTACTATTAATGAATTCTCAATCAAGCCCAAAAAATTTAACTGATATATCCAATAGTTGAATAGGAAAATCATCGAGAGATGGCGTAATAAGAGCAAGAATCAAAGGAAGAAAAAACGATCCAAATTTGAAACTAAAAAAACTACAAATAATTTGAGCTTCCTCTTGTATGGGCGGGATGAAGTTTAACGGAACTTACAAATCGTTGTGAATCTCTGGGATGTTTTTGAATTTATAAAAAAACTCAGTTTTAATATGATACGACGATAGTAAAACACAGATTTTTAAGGGATTGAGGCCCATTACAAAAGGGCTGGGGGACTTCGTGGGGTATGAAGGAACTTTTATGTATATTTATTGAATCCTAATTATATATAGCTTTGAATTACAATATTGATACAGAATATTATAAACGTTCTCATTTTGACAATTTAAATAAATTTAAACTCATAGTGAAATTGGATATTTTCATGAATTTTCCCTTCAATTTAAGACCTCTGGTGGGGGATGAAGACTGTATGATATGGCTTTGAAATTTCTACTGCATCATAAGGTGTTTTTTTTTTTGCTATGTCTTATGTGTAACTATTACGGATTTATTTGATAGAAAATAGAATTTAAAAAAAATATTAAATAAAATACGACTTCTAGTGATTTTTCATTTCTTTGGGGCACCTGCGGATGATGAAGATGATAACCCAGTGGTCTAAAATTTTGCATACCTTATTTTTATTCACCAGAGCAAAAAAATATCACTATTACCAAACCCAACTCTGAAAAGTTGAAAAAATGCTTCACCCTAATATCTAGGTACCTATACAAAATCGTTAATGTAGTTTGTTGTATCCGACAACATATGGTATTCATGAACAACGTCATAAAATAACTCCTTTAACCTATAAAATGAGTCAAATTACCTAAATGCTTGGTCAGACCAAAAGCACAAATTTACCAATAGCCCTCCAGACAAATATAATGATGTAAAGTTGTAAACGATGTTCTAATATTCCTATTTAGCTCGATTCCGGTTAATAGAGATTAGAGACAGTTCATGATAGGGTGCTGCTAGCAACTGAAGGCAGCCAGAGGGAAAGAAAACTGTGAGTAATAAAAATAAAGGTGTGAATGATATAGTGAGTGTGTTTTTGTTGAATGTGCAGGGGCTTACAGTGCATAAATGGAATGAATGGCAAGAGATAGTTGAGAGGATGAATAGTAAGATAAAGATTTCAATGTTTACTGAAACGCAGCATAAGGTAGAGAGAGTGTTTTTTGGTAAGGATTATAAGTATGAGGTGGGTATGAGGAATGAGCAAGATAAGAAGGGTGGTGGACTTATGATAGGATCGAGTGATGAAGTTAGTATTGTTAGGGTAGAGTGTGGTAATCCAGATGTTTTGTGTGTAGATATTGAAATGAGAAAGAAGAAGATGAGAGTGATACTCACTTATTGGGATGTTAGAGATAATGATAGGAATGATAGGATAGTTGTGTGTATTAGGGGTATTGTGGAAGAGTATGAAGGGAAGTTAATGGTTTTGGGAGATATGAATGCACATATAGGTTTTTTAGGTCAGCAAGAATTAAATAGGAATGGAGATAAGTTATTAAACTTGATGGATGAATGTAGACTTGTTATGTTAAATTTGGATGAGGCATGTAGAGGTGAGATTACTAGAGAAGAGGGTATGCATAAGAGTGTGATTGACTTTGTTTTGGTGAATGGATTTTTGTATGAGGATTTTGTGAAGATGGATATAGATGAAAGGCCAAGTAATAAAGCATGTCCAAACTCGCCATTTTAATGGCGAGTTTGTGACTGTTATTTTGAGCCCTTCAATTGCAAATGGCGAGTTTTTATCTATTTTTCTCCTATGCTACAATGTTATTTTGGAGAGAATTAGCGATAATTTGATCATTTTGGAGAGAATTTGTTGAATTTTGGAGAGAGCTGGAGAGACAAATGGTGAGTTTATGAGACATACTATTTTACTTGGATGAAAGGAAGGAATTATTTGATTTATCTGATCATTGTATGATTAGAATTGACTTTAAAATTGGTATGAATGGTAGTGAAGAGGTGATGCAGAAAAATATAGAGTACTATAGAGTTAAGGATGATATGAAAGGGAGATTTTTGCAAGGGATGGAAGATAGAATAACAAGCGTGAATGCGGGTGAACAGGACTGTGTGTTTCATGAGGCTGTGAATGAAGTGTGTGAGGAAGTGTTGAAGAGAACCAGAGTGATTAGAGGTAATTTAAATGTGAATGAATGGGAAAGTGTGTGGATGAATGAGGAGATAAGAAGAGAAGTAGGTGTGCGTAAGCAGTTGAACAGAATTAGAAGGAATCTACAGGAAGGGGCAGTAAGGAATGAGGCATGGGTAAGGTATAGGGAGCAAAAGAGGAAAGTTGCAGATATGGTGAGAGAGAGTATAAGAGAGTATGAAAGAAGCAAGACGGATGAGATAAGAGGCAATAGAGACTCTGGTAAGAAAATGTGGCACAATATTAGTGTACTGAGAGGAGTGAGAAAGAATGGTGTTGTGAAAGTTTATGATGAAAGTGGGAATGAGATGAATGTGGAGGATTTGAAGAATAAGATGTGTAATTTTTGGAAACAAATTTACCAGATGCATGATAATGATGTGATAGAGGTATGGAATGACAGGACTAGAGAACAGTATGTGCAGAGTGACTATAGAGATGAGGATAGAGTAAATGTGGTGTATGAGAATGTTTTGGAGCATGGTAGGGGAGTGTTTAGAATGGTAGATATTAGAGTTGATGTGCCTTTGAATCTTATAGAGCATTATAGTATGACAAGAGGAAGAGTGGAAGATGTAATTAGGAGAAGGATGGATGAAGTAGTGGTGAGCAGTGTGGATGTCAGGAAAGCGTTAAAGAGAATGAAAGTTGGAAAGCAACCTGGAATAGATGGTATTAAACCAGAAGTGTATAAGTGGATGCTAGAAAGTGAAAGATGTATGGATGAAATGTGTAGGTATTTTAACAGTGTGTTAGATAGTGGTGTGCCTGTGAATGAATGGAGTGTGTCAAAGACTTGTATGATTCCGAAAGTAAATAAACCTAGTGTGAAAGATTTGAGACCAATTGCCTTGTTGAATGTTGAGTATAAGATTTTTATGAGTGTAATGAAAGAGAAGTTGATTGAGCATGTGAGAGTGAATGGGCTGATGAATGAGTTGCAGATTGGTTTCACGAGTGGGAGAAGGATAGAAGATAATTTATTTATGCTGAGTTATGTGATAGAATCGTGTAGGAGGGATAAGAAGGAATTGATTGCTGTGTTTGTGGATTTTGCTAAGGCATTTGATAGTATTAGGAGAGGAAGTCTGATTGAATGTATGAAAAGGTGTAAGTGTGATCCTAGAATGATTGATGTGTTTGCAAGAGTGTATGAGAATGATAGTACTGAGTTTAGTGTGAATGGGGAGAAAATGGGAAGAATGGATGTGTGGAATGGTATTAGGCAGGGGTGTACTTGCTCACCCCAGTTATTTATAATGGCGGTGAATGAGATAATTAGTGGTTTGCAAAGGAGTGGTTTAGGTTTTAAGAATGAGTGTGTTTATGTGCCAGCTTTGTTCTTTGCGGATGATGGTGTGATTTTTGGGAACAGTGTGAGAGAGGTTGAAAGAATGATTGATGTGCTTGTGACTAAAACTGCAGAGATAGGAATGACTGTGAACAAGAGTAAATGTAATGTGCTTGTGTTTAATAGGAAGATGGATGTTAGAAGTATAAGAGGAATGGATGTAGTGAAGGATGTAAAGTATTTAGGAGTGAGAGTGTCAAGTGGGAAGGATGTTTTTAAAGTGCACAGAGAGAATGTTATGATGAGAGCTAGAAGGATGAGTAACATGACGTACTCTGTTATACACAAGTCGTGTAACAGAGTACTGATTGGAAAGACGTATTGGAAGAGTGTGGTGATGCCAAGTTTGTTGTATGGAAGTAGTGTGTTTTGTTGGAATGTGAGTGATATTGAGAGACTGCAAAAATGTGAGAATGCTGTGTGGAGGTGTGTGTTGGGGGCCCCATCATATGCACCTCTGGTAACTCTCCAGGGTGAGGTGGGGTCTTCAAGTATGAGAGCAAGAGATATGAAGGCGAAGTTGAATTATGAGAAGCATGTGAGGA
Organism: Caprella mutica; assembly: GCA_947561585.1. NCBI lineage: Eukaryota > Metazoa > Arthropoda > Malacostraca > Amphipoda > Caprellidae > Caprella > Caprella mutica. Next base: position 173,320 of record CANNZV010001328.1, on the reverse strand, counting down.
ATGGTGAGAATGAACTGTTGAAAATGATGTATGAGGATATGTGTGAATGGAACAAGTGTAAATGGTTAGAGACTGTGAAAGTGTATAGAGAGAGAGTGGGAGTGCGATTGAATGAATTGGATGATATGAGTAATGAATGTATAAAGAAAAAGGTGTATGCATGGGAGAGTGATAGGTGGAATGAGGAGAGAATGCAAAAGAGTACAATTAGTTTGTATAATGAATGTAAGAGTGAGATCAGAGATGAAGGATTGTATGAGAATGACTGGGGATCTGTTTTGCTGTATAGATGTAGGAGTAATAGTCTGAGGCTAAAGTGGAGAGAGAGATATGTGAATGGAAATGTTAATTGTGTTGCGTGTGACTTAGGAGTGGTAGAGAGCTTGGAGCACTTTTTGTGTGCGTGTGAGTGGTATGAGTGTGTCAGAAGAGAATTTGGAATGAGTGGTGTTAGTATGAAAGATCAGTTGTTTGGAAGCGGTTTAGTGTGGGCAAGGGAGTGTAGAAGATACTTGGAGTTTATGTGGAGAAGAAGAAAATTGAGAATGGATGAATGAATGTGTAAATATTGTATATATTGTTAATTATGAATTTTATGTTGTGATTTTTTTGATTTTAGTCTTTTAATAAAGATATTTTAATGGAATTTCAGTGCTGATATCAAAGCAATACTGGGGGACCAATAACCTGTAACCTGTAACCTGTAACCGGCTCTTGTTATAGACTATAGTAGCCTAGTAGGTATGACCGTATGACTATGTACCTACCTCTTTTTGATGATATCGTCTCCTTTTATGGGATTCTCCCTTCTGATCGTTCTTATTCAGCCTGTACAATTTCCTTCCAACTGCCAACCTCGTTTCCATACCACTCTGGAAAAAGTGGTCTTTTCTAATTTCTGATAGGTAGATCATGGTGACTGCAAACCTTATAATACTGTAATGAATTAATGGGAACTGTATAATCCACAGCATTTAGCATCTAAAATTCATCTGTTAGCCTAAGGTATTTTGACTATTTTCCAGAGTGGTTTTCATACGATAGCTACGTATCTTAGTCGGTATCTAAAAGCTGAGCGGCGCACACCAGTACGGCGCACCACTGTACATTCTATTAGATAGGTAATTTGAATACAGATTAATGATAAATGTAGTGAATTTGATAGGTAATTGTTGTATCAAATTTATGTCTGACGCATGACGGTACCTGAATCCAACCTTTACCAGTCTGTATTTGGTGCACAAAATTCCACTGACTTTTTGAAAAAGCTGAAAAAATCCACCATAAATCTCCAGTAATTTGGCTGATCCACCAACATTTTTCCACCAAAAATTAATGGAAACATAGGAATAAATCCAGACTGCAGGAACTGGTAAAGTGTTCTCCAAGAAATCCTCCATTTTGGCTTCTGTTCTCAGTAAAATACATGTAAACATAGGAGAAAATTAAGGATTGTTCGCACAGAAAATGTCAAAAATGTCCCATATTCTGCAGACTGGGAATAAATAGTTAAAAATCCACCGACTTTGCCAGAATATTATTTTTAATAGAGAAAAATTCCACCGACATGTCGGTGGAATTTACCACGAAATACAGACTGGAATCTTGGATAGAAAATAAAATTCATCATAGAAAACTATAATTGTAATTTTATGGGGTAACTATTGTAAACTTTCAGTCTGAGGTGTTAACCATGTTTTAAAGTATGGTCAAAGTCGCCAGTATATTGGCGACTTTTGAGTGGTAAAATAAGTTGAAAAACATGTAAATAACAGTAAATCAATCCCAAAATAGTCTCAAGAGATACTCATGCATTAGGCATGATGTCTAATCATGTTTTTAATGGTAAAATCTTCACCTGGAAGTCAAACTTCTCTCTTAAAGTATCTTAAATGTGGCGACCTGGATCCATTTTCTCTCTGCACTGGCTACTTTCCTGCTACACTTTGAAACATGGGAGGTGTAAATAAAAACTTATCAGTTAGGCATTAGGTAGATGTATTGGGGGACGTGCCGCCCCCCGAACAGTCCCTCTGACCAGTCTGCAGAATCCAGTTTGTAAATTGTATTTGGTGCAGTGTTCAATGAGTGTTGCACTGAACTCCTGACTTTTTCAAAAATCTGAGAAATAGCTGCCAACATTTTTCATCAATTTGTCCAAGTAAAATAGTATGTCTCATAAACTCACCATTTGTGATTTGGAACTGAAATGCCAGTCTGAAATTAACTTACCCTAACTGAAAACAGTGTTCAGTACATTGCTCTTAAGCTGTGGCATTCATTACAGTTACACATTATATAGATACAGTCTTATAATAGATTCAAAGTCACTTTAAACTCGTATTATGTACAGCATATTGTGATGATGGAAATATTAGTAAAATTACTCTCTGTTCAATATTAGATTTGTTTTTAATTTCGAAATTCAAATTGTGATGTTATATTCTATTTCTTTTTATTTATTTGGAATGTGACCTGAGCTGTGGTTTTTCATTTATTTTAATTTTCCTGAAAATATCCTATCTTTAGGAAATTATAAATAGGCTTGATGAACTATTTTCCATTTTTTATACTTTGCATCAATGAAAATCCTTATCCTAATTAACAACATAACTGAAATGTTATGTATTGAAAAAACTTCTCAATTTTATTTTTCAATATACAAAATTTTCTAACCATTATCTTGATCATTTCAGAATAATTAAAATCACTACAATGTCTTCCTCATGTCATGATTTTGAATACATCTTCAATAAGTTCTTGGTTCACCTAAAAAGTAGTTACAATATATCAGAAATAAGCAAGAGCTTCTCTCCTGTTAAATCTAACTCTGATTTAGTCAAGTATGCTCGTGAACTGATGCACAAATGGGAAGAATTGGATACCATTCTGCAAGACTTGTTTTCAAATGGAAAACTTAAAAATGATAAAACTGCAAATGAATTTAGAGCTAAAGGAAATTCTTTCTACAGCAAGAAGGTTCTTGACAAAGCTTTGCTGAATTACAACCTCAGTATTATTTATGCCACAGCTGATGCTAAATCAGATTCTTTGGCCTTGGGTCATGCTAATAAATCTGCCGTTCTCTTTGAATTAGGACTCTATAGAGAAACTTGCAGAGAAATTACAAAATCCATTGATTTGGGATACCCAAATAAAGTTAGTAAACTTGCTCATAGATTCGTCAAGTCGCAAATTCAAATGTGTCTCAAAGAACCCCCATTGAAAGACTGTGATGAACAACTCCTGTGCCTTAAACTAGATGAATTTTGTATCTCAACTGGAAAAAGTCTTGGTTATTCATTCACCGTGGTTGAAAAAGCAGAGCTTCTCAATTACGCCAAGGAAGCACTAGACTCCATTTCTACTGAGTCGGAAAGCTTACCCTCAAGTACGGATGCTGTTGAGGTCTTCCCTAAGGAATATCTGCAGTCTGTGACCAGAGGATTGTGTCAAGATATTGTAGTAAAGACGCCAGAAATTGATTCTCATCATCCGGATATTGAGGGGTTGAACAGTGTCGTAAGAATTCAATTTCATGAAGAACAAGGACGCTATCTAGTGGCCGACCAAGACATTTATCCTGGTAATCTATATTTATTATTAGTTTATACCTTTTCGGTAGCTCATTCAAAATATTATTTTTTCAATTTATTTGAATTAGCTGATTAATTAATTATCTATAACAATTTATTTGAAATAATTTTTGTTTAGCTATACTATTTTTTCAAAATATTTTATAATTCTTCACCTTTTATTGCAATAATTTATAATTTTTCAATATTTATTTAGAATAATTTTAATTTTCACTATTCATTCAAAATAATTTATGAGATTTTAGTATAATTTTACTTATTATTTGAAATAATTTAAGAGTTTGCTTCTATGAGTATTTATTAATTTGAAATAAATTATGAGCATTTAATACTTTATTTTCAATCCACTGATCATCAATGAAGAGTAGCTATCGACTAACTGATTCATTTAGGTACAGTTCTTACAGGGAGACTTCAATTGATTGAAGAGTATGTTTATTTATTTCTATTTATTTGAACATTACATTCCCTTAGTTTTTGTATCTGTTGGTGGGGATCTAACAGTACCTACATCTAATTATACTATTAAATATTATCTTTTGGTCAGTTTCCAATAGTAGTACCTACATCTAATAGTACTAGCTATTAAATGTTATGGAATGTTACGGCCTTGACTAATTATTTCTATTCACAGAAACTCTTCTTGCTGATGTCTTCATAGAGATTCATATTAGCCAACTCATAATTTATTTAAGATTATTAGTGAAAAATCGTAAATCATTTCAAATAAATAGTGAAAAACCATAATTTATTTCAAATAAATAGTGAAAAATTATAATTTAATTCAAAGAAATAGTGAAAAATCATAAATAATTTCAAAGAAATAGTGAAAAATTATAAATAATTTAAAAAAAATAGTGAAATTATAATTTAGCTATATCAAATAAATAGTGGAAAATCATAAATTATTTCAAATAGCTTAATGTAGTGGAAAATTCTATATTATTTGGAACAGCTAAATTGTTGAAAACAAATAAATAGAAAACTATTTGACTAATCATTTCTTTTCACAGGTTCAGTTCTTGCTGTAGACAAAGGCTTCAGTAAAGCCGTCCTCTCCCCCGACCACTCTAAGGATCTTTGTTCAAACTGTCTCAGGGTTTGCATCGTTGATGTCATTCCCTGTCATCAGTGTTTGACTGTAAGAAAATAGCTATTGATGTACATTTAGGGAAATTTATGAATTATTTGTCGGTTTCACATCTTCGGCCATATAAGAAAAAAATATAGCTATATTAATAATTATTTTAATTGGTAGCTATTATATAGGTTTCTTTCGTATATGACCGAAGATGTGAAACTGCCTCATAATTTGTAACCTACCCTACCTAGGAATTGCTTAATATTTAAATAAATAGTTTATTTCTTAAGCTAAAAAAGCACATGAGTCTTGAATCAAACAATCAGATATTCTAAAGAAATTGGTTCATGAGCCATGTTAACTCCCACTTTACTACTACTTCGAGTGTTACCGAACTCACAGTAGTTATCCATTCCCTCTAAATTAAAAATTGAATAACATCTACAGTTTTAGGTTTTTTGACCAAAATGAACTTTTTAGGTTTTTTGACCAAATTCCAATAAGGTAAATCATGAATTATTGGTCAGTTTTATATCTTCGGTCACCTAAGAAAAAACAATATCCATGATACCAACTAAAATAGAAATTAAATAGCAATTGTAATATTGTTATTTTTTATATGACCGAAGGTGTGAAACTGACCGATGATTTTTAATTTACCTTATCTCGTTTATACTAAATTTATTTACTCTATTCCAAAATATTATGGTTAGCTATTTATTTAACCGATATCTTCTGCTTCGTGCCCTCAGATTTAGCTAAAATTATTCATTGAATCATAACCATAATATTTTAGCAGAGAGTGTAGAAATTTAATGACAAGAAATTGTTAAAAATTCATTATAGAATAATATTTAGGATTTTCAATGATTTCTAATTTAGTTAATGAAATCATTTATTTATTTTATTGCTACCAGATCGTGCTTCATTATGAAGAAGTAAACAAGAGATAACAGGCTCTTCTTTTTAGATTAAAAACAATGAATTTGTTTTAATTTAAAAGTTGACACTGTATCACTCTATGTGTACCATTGGTGTCATTTTGACATCATAGTCGCTAGTAGAAGTATGTATAGACACTGTATCACCTTCTGTGTACCATTGGTGTCATTTTGCATCATAGTTGCTAGTAGAAGTATGCATAGACACTGTAACACCTTCTGTGTACCATTGGTGTCATTTTGACGTCATTGTTGCTAGTAGAAGTAGGTATGGACACTGTATCACCTTCTGTGTACCATTGGTGTCATTTTGACGTCATAGTTGCTAGTAGAAGTAGGTATAGACACTGTATCACCTTCTGTGTACCATTGGTGTCATTTTGACATCAGAGTCACTAGTAGAAGTATGTATAGACACTGTATCACCTTCTATGTACCATCGGTGTCATTTTGACGTCATAGTTGCTAGTAGAAGTATGTATAGACTCTGTATCACATTCTGTGTACCATTGGTGTCATTTTGATGTCAGGGTCTCTTATTAGAAGTAGGTAAGGACACTATCACCTTCTGTGTACCATTTGTGTCATTTTGACATCAGTCGCTAGTAGAAGTAGGTATAGACACTGTATCACCTTCTGTGTACCATTGGTGTCATTTTGAGGTCAGTCGCTAGTAGAAGTAGGTATAGACACTGTATCACCTTCTGTGTACCATTGGTGTCATTTTGAGGTCAGTCGCTAGTAGAAGTAGGTATAGACACTGTATCACATTCTGTGTACCATTGGTGTCATTTTGACGTCAGTCGCTAGTAGAAGTAGGTATAGACACTGTATCACATTCTGTGTACCATTGGTGTCATTTTGACGTCAGTCGCTATTAGAAGTAGGTATAGACACTGTATCACCTTCTGTGTACCATTGGTGTCATTTTGAGGTCAGTCGCTAGTAGAAGTAGGTATGGACACTGTATCACATTTTGTGTACCATTGGTGTCATTTTGACGTCAGTTGCTAGTAGAAGTAGGTATGGACACTCCATCACATTCTGTGTACCGTTGGTGTCATTTTGACGTCAGTCGCTAGTAGAAGTAGGTATAGACACTGTATCACTCTCTTAGGACTGAACTGTAGTAAATATTTTGAACATTTATCCATTTTCTCATTCTGTGTTCTTTACTCAGGTTGTTTTCTGTTCAGTTGAATGTCGTGACTCCGCTCTATCTTCATACCACCAATACGAGTGTTCGCTCCTCCCTCTTCTTCACACTCTAAACATGGGGCCTAACACTCTCCTCAGTGTGAGAATGATTACCACTCACCCTCTTCATTCTCTCAAGTCAACTATTGAGTCTTATGAACAACAACAAGAAAGAGAGAAACAAGAGTGTTCTTCCCTAGGATTTACCGAAGGAAAGTACAATCAGAATGATTACAGCCCTATTTACCATCTTGTAGAGAATAAGGATACTAGGACAGTGGCAGATCTTTTCAAGAGGAGTATCATGGCTACGCTTCTGACTAAACTTTTAAAGGATTTCAGCCCTTATTTTGTAAAGAGTGATGATGATGATGATAAGAATGGTGAGTAGCTATTTTCAAATTCTAGTGAATTTTTTTCACTAGAATTTGTATGCATAATAATGAATAAATAATATAAAAACCTTGAGTTAAAGATACAGACTTGTACATAAATATATTTCTATTCATACCAAGCTTATTTAGTTCAAAATCGAGTGTACTCTTTGTGGTAGCTAGCTAACGAGTGTACTTTTTGTGGTAGCTAACGAGTGTACTTTTTGATGTACCTACATATTGTAGCTAGCTATAGTGGGGTTCAGAATTTTAGATCAATGTGACGGGGAAAACAGTTGACTTATCAAATAACTTGTAGTTAACTTTTATATACATTTTTAGAAAGATATAACAAATTAGTCATTAGGTACCGCATTCTTTTTTTAAATATAATTCCTAAATCAATCATTTTTTCACAAGATAGAAAAATGAATGATAAAATTACCTATTGCAATAAATAACACCGCTTAATATTGGAAAGTATCATCTGTTACGAAACTGTTTTTGCAAATAAAAACAATAACGTGAATAATTTTATTAATGTAGCTAATCCTTCACACGATTGCGTGCCCAGAGTTGAAATTTCTCTCATGTTCCATGCTTTCACTAATGAAGGAATGAAAAGAACACACGGCAAGATGTATGATATAGGCATGGTGTCTTTTGGAGGGCCCTCAACTGATTTGCCTCCATGAAAAAGAAATAAAACATTATTCTGTCATGAAACAATTTTAACCACAGGTTTTATGACCGAAGATGTAGAACTGACCTATAATTTGCAACTCACCTTGCCACAAGCAAACATAGCTACACATAATAGATTGGACCAAGAACTTGTTAATAATCAGCCATTTTTCATCTCCATTCAATATTTCAGGTAATGTTTTAGACGAAGAACTTCTCGTAGCTAAAACCATCTTGCGACACCTGATGAACATGCCCTGCAACGCGCACACAATCAGCAGCACGAGGTACTCATCGCACCGTGAAATGGGAGAGAGGGATGAAGTAGGTAGTGCTGCTTACGGTCTTTTGAGCCTCGCCAACCATTCTTGCGCTCCGAATGTCTTCAGGATGAACCACTTGCAGGATAACGTCTTACGATCCTCAACGTTCATCTCGAAAGGAGAACAAATATCCGACTGCTACAGCGGACACTTTGCGTTGGAGACGAAGAATGATCGGAATAATACGCTGAGCAAGCAGTACCACTTCGACTGTAACTGCGAAGCATGTCAACATGACTGGCATTTGTATGTTTGTGAATGCAAAGAATGTTCTGTTAAAGTTGATAAGTTACCATTAAGATGCTGCAATTGTGAAAAAGGTGTTCTTGATGATGATATTTGTCCTTCCTGTCATAAAGGATATGATGGTAACTTGTCAATCTATCCTGACACTTTAATTAATCACATTAATAGTATCCTATACCCTAAATCGCAAATATCACACCTAAACGCTTCTTTAACGTCTAAAAATGTTAGGCAAGAGCTTCAGCGTCTATCTGACGTGATAGAGACGTCTAAAAGCGAGATGGGAATTGGTAAGATGAGTAGAAACGTCATGGTAGATGTTTTTAAAGCTACTTACGCTTTCAGGAAGTATGTCGCTAAAGCCGATGTCAAAACTTCACTTGCCGCACAAGAAATGTTAAAATATTATTTCGAGGCAGTGGGCTGCAGAGTCTTGACTAACTGAACACTTTTGCCCCTTGACTAACTGAACACTTTTGCCCCTTGACTAACTGAACACTTTTACCCCTTGACTTACTGAACACTTTGCCCCTTGACTTACTGAACACTTTGCCCCTTGACTTACTGAACAATTTTGCCCCTTGACTAACTGAACAATTTTGCCCCTTGACTTACTGAACACTTTTGCCCCTTGACTTACTGAAAACTTTTGCCCCTTGACTAACTGAACACTTTTGCCCCTTGACTTACTGAACACTTTTGCCTCTTGACTTACTGAACACTTTTGCCTCTTGACTAAGGGAAACAAATGAGTCTTCCAAATATTTTCTAGTCAATATAGCTATTCAACTTCTTTGAACTGAATATTAACTGGAGGTTCATAGCTACAGTATAACTCCTGAGTTATGAAATGTTCTTCAGTTATGAAGTATTTTTATATGCTTAATTTATAGAACTTAAAGAATTTCTTTATAGTTATCCCTCTATGACCATAGTTTTCTATGATTTTAATCATAGAAAACTATCAAGTACACCCGAGATATGAAGTAACCAATACTTCATTACTCAGGTTGCCTTATTTTGTAGCTTTTATTGAATAACTGCCAAATAAATGTTATCAGTATTGTTTATAAGCATTAAATAGAGTTTTGGTTTTTCAATTTTTTAAACCTGTTGTAGAGTAAGTTACCAGTTATTGAACAGACCCACATCTTCGATCATAGCCATAAGAAGAAATATTAAACATTTTAACCCTATATTTTAAATTTATATAATTTTTGTGATATGATCGAAAATGTGGAACTGTCCGATAACTCAGCACTTACCCTACAGCAGATTCGATTTGTTTCTCATATACTAACTATAACTAATAAGTTTGTGTAGCTTTACTCACTTCAATAACCTTTATTCTTATTTTAAACTCCTAGGGCCGTACACACGTAAAACTTTAAGTCTTTCCACCAGACTTTGCTAAGCTCCTCCTACTTTTTCCACGAGAATATAAGAAAAAACGATATGATTATTATTAATTATATTTTACGATATAATTATTATACCTGCAGGTATCATGAATACCAACTAAAATAAATAATCATTATATAGTTTTTTCTTTAATTATCCTGAAAAAAGTAGGAGGAGCTTAGCAGAAAGTCTGGTGGATAAGATAAGTAAATGATGACGTCATGAACTCAAAACCAATCTAATGTCACTACTTTGTATTGTTTATGTTTTTCTATCTAGTCATTTTAGGGTTGTGACAATATGCTTTTAATTAAAAGTAACCATTCAATACTCATTCTTTAATTCTCTAATGTTCTTTATGATTTATAAAGCATATTGTCACAACCCTAGCCATTAAATAACATATTTATTTCTTAATTGTACTTAGGAGTTGGTTATTGATTGTATTTCCTTTTGACGTCAGCGATGTGGCCTTTGGTTCCGAAGCTGACGTCAAACCACCTTACTAAATTTATTAATTATGGGTATGCTTTCTACCTGACTGCTTCTCTGAGGTCCCTTGTACTTCTTTTCCTTTTAGTCAAATTTTGGAATCTCATTTTAAGAGGTAGCTAGCTACTACATATTTTTCTTTCAAGTCTCAAATCCGTGAAAAACCATTAGTGTAAATTACGAATTATCGGTCAGTTTCACATCTTCGGTCATATAAGTAATAAATGATATTATAATTGTCATTTTATTTTTATTGGTATCCATGATACCTGCAAGTATCATGGATACCAACTACCGTACCCCGTTTTGTGTGTCCACTTTGATTGGGCGTTTTTTTTCATGCTTTGCGTGAAAGGGGCCTAAGTCAAGTATATCATAATCAAGGTTAACTATATTTTACGCTAAAAATATTATTGGATAAGGTAATTATTATTTAAAATCAGATCTAATTACAAAAAGGAAAGGAGTAAATTTCCATACAACTAAGATTAATATCAATTTTGTAGTTTTCTATAGAAAAAAAATGCAAATGTACCCTCTTCTATATTAAATAAATATGAAAATATACCTTTTTTAAATTAATTATTCCTGTAAAATTTGTGACTATAAACCGAAAAGTGGCAGACCTTTTCAGAACTTACTTTTTGTACCTTAGCAGGCGATGCAAGATATTTAAAAAGTGTCTAGGGTAACTTTTTGATAGTTAGGGTAAAAAGTTAAGTTTGTGAAAATAAATTTGGGGGGCAGGACGGTTGGGGAGGCGGACGGATTGAAGACAGACACCTACCCAAATAGAAAAGAATCTTAAAAGCGTTTATCTAGATACTTTAGTATTAATTATTTCTTTTCTAGAATCTTGAAAATCCTACCCAAATAGAAAATCTTTAAATAATTAATTAAATAGAAAAGAATCTTAAAAACGTTTACTTAGATACTTTAGTTTTAATTATTTAAAGATTTTCTATTTGGGTAGGAATTTTTAAGATTCTTTTCTAGATTCTGTCTGTCTTCAATCCGTCCGTCCACCTCCCCCACCGGCCTTCCCCCAAATTTGTTTTCACGAACTAAACTTTTTACCCTAACTATCAAAAAGTTACCCTAGACTCTTTTTAAATATCATGCATCGCCTGGTAAGGTACAAAAAGTAAGTTTTAAAAAATTCTGCTACTTTTCGTTTTTTTTTCATTTTTCTGTATCATTTCTTATGGAATACAAAAATGATAGTTAAAGAAAGTATAGTATTGGTGTTTTTTGTTTAATACTGAAATTCACGTCACAAACTAACATATTCCGCTTCAGCATTGCAATAATTATTCTGTTTTCACAATTACGTTTAATCTTTATAATTAATACCCAGAAACCTCAGTACCTATAAATTTTCTATACATTGCTAAACTATCAAATAATTCTAGTAACTAAAATATTCCATGGACAATTTTTGATGCCTATAATTAATATTTTTTTTTAAATATCCCCTAAATTTTGCAGGGCCTATATAGATATCGATTATTTTATTATATCTTGAAAGATAATCAGTCTCAAAGTCACGAATTGAGGTAAAATCCGATAGATATATCAAAAATATATTTTCTAGAGCAGTTACCTATAAAAAAACATTTATAGGTACCAAGCCTAATTTGAATAATTTCAGTTAGGATGCAAAAAAAAAAAATAAAAAAAAATAGGTAGCAGGTTTTGTTAAACTTGAAGACTATTCACGTACATAATAATCCATATGAAAATTCATGAAAGAGATATCGCACGGTATCCAATCAGTTAATTTGTGAGCATGTTTTAAACTCTGATTGTATTATTAATTATTAAATAAGGTAAATAAAAGGGAGACTTGCTCAAGCTCATGGATGCAAAAAAGCTACTCCGTAAATGCAGTCACTTACCAAGGAATGTGATAAGAAGGAACACAAACAACGGTGGCTGCACTCATTGACAGAAGAGGAAAATGAAGAGGTGATACTAAATGAAGTGAACCTATCACAAAATCTTAGACCTCATAGTTGAAGAGAATAACCGTAGCGCTATCCTCTAAAATACCTTATTTATCTAGCAGTTAATGAATTCTACAAACAATGCTCCGTACGAATAACATAGAAAATTTAGTTGGAGATATACAGTATAAAATTTGGAAACAACCACGCCCATTTTTTTGAAGAGTATTTGGTTTAGAGGTCTATCGATTAAAGAGAAAATTATTGATGGTAGCTAGTAAATAACGATAGCCTAGTAAGAAAATCTTACCATCAAATTATGATAGGAATTAACCTAATCTAAAGTAAATAACAAAAATAATCATGAAAGTATTAAATAAAAATAGAATCTACGGAGAACTGATAATTATTAATATTTTAGGCCCCCTTTACACTTGCGTTTCTCAACGCCGCGTTTAAAAAAATGTTCATGGCAAAAAGTTTAGATACAATTGATTTTAAAGGAGCCATTCACACTTGCGTTAGAAAAAATTCCGGGTGAAAAAAACGAAAGTGTGAAGTGCTCCGTTGAAATCAATTGTACTTAAAAGATTTTGCCATGAGCATTTTTTTAAAGGCGGCGTTGAGAAACGCAAGTGTGAAAGGGGCCTTAAGTGTTTAAAAATAGTCCCTATCCACTACGAGGTGATCCAAAGAGACATGAAGAGAAGAAGGCCTCGTGGAAGAGAGGACAGTGAAAGTACAGTGTATTTGCTATAGCTGGATAACTTCTAAAGGGATTTTGCAAGAATTGGAGGTATTGCATCGTTATTGTGCATGTCTTTACACCTAAAGGGCCGTACACACGTAGATTTTTTTTAAGTCTTTCCACCCCTTTTTTTTCACGAGAATATAAGAAAAACGATATAATAATTATTTATTTCAGTTGGTATCCATGATAGTTGCAGGTATCATGGATACCAAATAAAATAAATAATAATATATACTTTTTCTTATATTCTCGTGGAAAAAGTAGGAGGAGCTTAGCAAAAAAGTCTGGTGACAAGATTTAAAAAAACCCTAAATGTATGATCAGGGTTGTATTCATTTGGAGGAAAAGTCTAGGAAGGAAAATAATTTAGGTAGGTAGCTAGAAAGAAACTTATATATTAAGAATTTTTAATGACATTTTCAACGCAGTTAAAACGTGAGAACCTAGCTATTGGGGTTATCTAAACGTAACGTTTTATAAACTATAGCTGTGGTTTATCACACAGAGAACGGGGCTGACCAAGCGCACCACAGGTGTATCCAGACGAGGTACGGGTGGAGGTATGGGCCTTTGGAAGTCGACATCCCTCAGGAAGGGCATGATTTTAAATTCTGAAAAAGAAAAGAGAATATCAAACTGAAATATCTCTATTATTTTCAGTTCAAAGACATTTTCTCAACGGTTAGACATAAAAAAGATTATAAAAAATTAGTGGATCCATGAACAAAATCACCTACCACCACTCAGTGACAAGCTCATGGATGCAGAAAAGCTACTCCGTGAACAAAGTCACCTACCACCAGTCAGTGACAAGCTCATGAATGCAGAAAAGCTACTCCATGAACAAAGTCACCTACCGCCAGTCAGTGACAATGCTCATGGATGCAGAAAAGCTACTCCGTGAACAAAGTCACCTACCACCAGTCAGTGACAAGCTCATGAATGCAGAAAAGCTACTCCATGAACAAAGTCACCTACCGCCAGTCAGTGACAATGCTCATGGATGCAGAAAAGCTACTCCGTGAACAAAGTCACCTACCACCAGTCAGTGACAATGCTCATGGATGCAGAAAAGCTACTCAGTGAACAAAGTCACCTACCACCAGTCAGTGACAATGCTCACGGATGCAGAAAAGCTACTCCATGTCAAAGTCACATACCACCAGTCAGTGACAATGCTCATGGATGCAGAAAAGCTACTCCGTGAACAAAGTCACCTACCACCAGTCAGTGACAATGCTCATGGATGCAGAAAAGCTACTCAGTGAACAAAGTCACCTACCACCAGTCAGTGACAATGCTCACGGATGCAGAAAAGCTACTCCATGTCAAAGTCACATACCACCAGTCAGTGACAAAGCTCATGGATGCAGAAAAGCTACTCCATGAACAAAGTCATCTACCACCAGTCTGTGACATGCTCATGGATGTAAAAAAGCTACTCCATGAACAAAGTCACCTTAACAATTATAATAGTTATACCAAAAATTATTTAAGAAAATAGAAGTTACGAATTAGAGAGAATAATTTGTAATAAGTAACAGCCATAGTTTGATTTTAACAGTAAAATTTAAAATGTAAATAGGGTAAGTTATGACTTATTGCACAGTTTCACATTTTCTATCATACAAGAAAAAAGAAAAATTAATTTAAAATAACGAGTTGAAATGTTGAATTATGTTTTATATGTGAACGATTTGTGGAACCATCCGATAACTAGGAATTTACCCTACTTAGTAGCTACAACCGCTAAATTAACCAGTTTTTATAGAAACTATAAAATAATAGTCAGTAGCAAATCAATTATCTACAATATATATTTTTTCATTTATTTATCATTATTTCATTTATTTGTATGAAGAACTACATTTATCAATGATAGACACCTAAATAATATAGAAATATATACTAATATGATTTATAACTATTCTCTCTCACAGAGTTCACCAAAGAGTGTCTGTCCCGGTGACAGGGTGCCCCAAAGTTGTCTGTCCCGGTGACAGGGTGCCCCAAAGTTGTCTGTCCCGGTGACAGGGTGCCCCAAAGTTGTCTGTCCCGGTGACAGGGTGCCCCAAAGTTGTCTGTCCCGGTGACAGGGTGCCCCAAAGTTGTCTGTCCCGGTGACAGGGTGCCCCAAAGTTGTCTGTCCCGGTGACAAGGTGCCCCAAAGTTGTCTGTCCCGGTGACAGGGTGCCCCAAAGTTGTCTGTCCCGGTGACAGGGTGCCCCAAAGTTGTCTGTCCCGGTGACAGGGTGCCCCAAAGTTGTCTGTCCCGGTGACAGGGTGCCCCAAAGTTGTCTGTCCCGGTGACAGGGTGCCCCAAAGTTGTCTGTCCCGGTGACAGGGTGCCCCAAAGTTGTCTGTCCCGGTGACAGGGTGCCCCAAAGTTGTCTGTCCCGGTGACAGGGTGCCCCAAAGTTGTCTGTCCCGGTGACAGGGTGCCCCAAAGTTGTCTGTCCCGGTGACAGGGTGCCCCAAAGTTGTCTGTCCCGGTGACAGGGTGCCCCAAAGTTGTCTGTCCCGGTGACAGGGTGCCCCAAAGTTGTCTGTCCCGGTGACAGGGTGCCCCAAAGTTGTCTGTCCCGGTGACAGGGTGCCCCAAAGTTGTCTGTCCCGGTGACAGGGTGCCCCAAAGTTGTCTGTCCCGGTGACAGGGTGCCCCAAAGTTGTCTGTCCCGGTGACAGGGTGCCCCAAAGTTGTCTGTCCCGGTGACAGGGTGCCCCAAAGTTGTCTGTCCCGGTGACAGGGTGCCCCAAAGTTGTCTGTCCCGGTGACAGGGTGCCCCAAAGTTGTCTGTCCCGGTGACAGGGTGCCCCAAAGTTGTCTGTCCCGGTGACAGGGTGCCCCAAAGTTGTCTGTCCCGGTGACAGGGTGCCCCAAAGTTGTCTGTCCCGGTGACAGGGTGCCCTAAAGTTGTCTGTCCCGGTGACAGGGTGCCCCAAAGTTGTCTGTCCCGGTGACAGGGTGCCCCAAAGGGTGTCTGCCCCGATGAGATGGACAGTGTCGAATTTAATGAGCCTCCAGGAGGTGAGTTTTTGGTCAGTACTTTGGGCCTCTCTTAAATTATGATATAAAATGTTCACAAGTAAGGGGCCTGTGCACACTAGGTGATAAATTAGTTCCTAATGGTTAAGGTTGTGATAATATGTTTTTTAAATCATAGAGAGTATTACAGACTGAGAGAATTAAAGAGTATTGAATGGTTCTACACCAGCGGTATATAGTATTCGATACCATTTCATTTAGTCTGTGATATTCTGAAGATCTATGATTATAGAAAAATCGATTTTTTTAAATTCCATTGAAATTCTAATATATATTTCAAAAAGTCACTAAAAACTAACAGAGTTCAAATGCAATTTCGCAGACGCAAAGATAAGAATGAATAGTACAAGGGACTGAAAGAAGCAGTCAGAAGGGAAAGTGGTTACATGTATATTTTATGAAGGAAAGGTGTTTAAAAGGTATACCTATCCATTACGAGGTGATCCAAAGAGACATGAAGAGAAGAAGGCCTCGTAGAAGAGGGGACAGTGAGAGTACGCTCCATGCACTAGGTCAACTAATCGGCTTCCACAGGTAACCGTGTCGAGTCGGACTGTCGAAACATGCCCACAGCGCATGTATGGCAGGAATAGACACCAATAGATAAAATGGATACACTAAGGCTGAAGAAAGAGGAAAGAGTTGAAGTAAGCTCGAAAGGTACAAAGAAAATCTGAAGAGAAAGGGCTCAAAGTTAAACAAAAACGAAAATGACCGAAAAAATACATTATAACAGAGAAAAAAAAGGCCTACCTAGAAGTTGCTTCAGGACATTGAAAGGGGATCCGTGATAAGTTTCAAACCCTCTAGTCTGATAATAAAACCCCTATCTAGTGGTTTACCAAACACAAAAATCTAAGAGGAAAATGAAGAGGTGATAGTAAATGAAACCTACGAGTCTACCTAACACAAAATTCTATACCTCGCAATTGAAGAGTAACCATGAAATTAAGGAAAATGCTAGTGTATTGCAACAGTTGAAGCAGAAACTTATCAATAAAATAAAGATGAAGCTAAGCTAAGAACAACTAAAAAATAAACAAGCTAAGAAACCAATTAATTAGAAATACTAATTATCAAATACGAAAAGTTAAGAAGGTACTGTTACAGATTATATTTCAATAAGAAAGTCTGATAATATATGATGCAAGCGAAGTCTACATAGATATATATAGTGAGTAGAGTGGCAAAGTAGGGCCACGCTGGAAATTGCGGCCCTCTCAAGAGTCTAAAACAATCTGAAAATAAATTACGTTAAAATGCTGCATACCTACCAAAAGAAGCTCAATTTATTATTTTAAGTTTTTAACTATTTTTAAAGCTATGCTGTTTCTGTTGTTAAGAGCCGCAGTTAGTGTGTTGCAATTTACTTGCTTGACCCTAACTAAATTCAGAGGAATTCACTATTAGGGAGTTAAGTAGGGTCACACAGGTAATTGTAGTCTTATTAACTTTATTTAACTATTCACCAGAAGGAACCTAAATCCAGCTGTTTGAATTATATTGATATGTTGCATATCAAAAGAAGCTTATATAGGGTCACGCAGGTAAATTGAGACCCTTTTATTTTTAATTGCGGCCCTATCAAGAGTCTCTAAAGCATTCTGAACCGAAATTACATTAAAATGGCATAGTAGCTATCGAAAGAAGCGCAGGCATGCTATAATTTATTAATTTAAGTTTTTAACTTGTGTTTTGAAGCTATGATGTTTCTGTTGTTAGAGGCCGCAGTTAGTTAGCGTACCGCAATTTACCTGCTTGACCCTATGTCATGATTGTTAATTTTAAGAGTGCGTTAATGCTGTAGATTTTATTAGAGTTTCTGTGGAGTGAGACCAAAGTTAGTTAGTGTGCCGAAATTTACGTGCTTCACCCTAGTTAATTAGTGTGACACAATTTACGTGCTTCATCCTAGTTTAGTGTAACGCAATTTACGTGTTTCACACTAATTAGTTAGTGCAACGCAATTAGCGTGCTTCACACTAAATAGTTAGTGCAACGCAATTAGCGTGCTTCACACTAATTAGTTAGTGCAACGCAATTAGCGTGCTTCACCCTAGTTAGTTAGTGCAACGCAATTAGCGTGCTTCACCCTAGTTAGTTAGTGCAACGCAATTAGCGTGCTTCACCCTAGTTAGTTAGTGCAACGCAGTTAGCGTGCTTCACCCTAGTTAGTTAGTGCAACGCAATTAGCGTGCTTCACCCTAGTTAGTTAGTGCAACGCAATTAGCGTGCTTCACCCTAGTTAGTTAGTTAGTTACTTAGTGCAACGCAATTAGCGTGCTTCACCCTAGTTAGTTAGTTAGTGCAACGCAATTAGCGTGCTTCACCCTAGTTAGTTAGTTAGTGCAACGCAATTAGCGTGCTTCACCCTAGTTAGTTAGTTAGTTAGTGCAACGCAATTAGCGTGCTTCACCCTAGTTAGTTAGTTAGTGCAACGCAATTAGCGTGCTTCACCCTAGTTAGTTAGTGCAACGCAATTAGCGTGCTTCACCCTAGTTAGTTAGTTAGTGCAACGCAATTAGCGTGCTTCACCCTAGTTAGTTAGTGCAACGCAATTAGCGTGCTTCACACTAGTTAGTTAGTGCAACGCAATTAGCGTGCTTCACACTAGTTAGTTAGTGCAACGCAATTAGCGTGCTTCACACTAGTTAGTTAGTACAACGCAATTAGCGTGCGTCACCCTAGTTAGTTAGTGCAAAACAATTAGCGTGCTTCACCCTAGTTAGTTAGTGTTACGCAATTAGCGTGCTTCACCCTAATTAGTTAGTGTAACGCAATTAGCGTGCTCCACCCTAGTTAGTTAGTTTGACACAATTTACGTGCTCCACCATTATAGTTAGTTAATTAGTGTGCCGGAGTTTACCTGCTTCACCCGAGTTAGTTAGTGTGCCGCAATTTACTAGCTTCACCCTAATTAGTAACTTAGTGTGCCGCAATTTAACTGCTTCATCCTAGTTAGTGTAACGCAATTTACGTGCTTCACCCTAGTTAGTTAGTGTGCCGAAATTTACCTGCTTCATCCTAGTTAGTTACTGTGCCGCAATTTAACTGCTTCATCCTAGTTAGTGTAACGTAATTTACGTGCTACACCCTAGTTAGTTAGTGTGCCGCAATTTACCTGGTTCACCTTATAGTTGTTAGTGTAACGCAATTTACACAGAGTTTCACCCCAGTTATAGTTAGTGTGCCGTAATTTACTTGCTTCAACTTATTTAGTGTTCCGAAATTAACCTGCTTCACCCTAGTAAGTTAGTGTGACTTAATTTACCTGCTTCACACTAGTTAGTTAGTGTGCCGTAATTTACCTGCTTCAACCTAATATGGTTTAATTAATGTAGCGGTTATCAGAGGAAATCATTAGGTATTTTAATGTTAGACTAGCGCCTTTAATCAAACAAATATATTCATAGACCTACCTAAGATGAAGCAGCAAGCAGGTACCCAAATTCCGCCACACTAAAATAATATTGGTCTCAAAGCACAGAAGCACTAATAACAATTATAACTTCGAAACAATCTTTAATTTAGTAATTCATAATCATTGAATTTATTGATTTTATTCTCATAGGCAACATTTCAATATAAATTCAGTTCAGTAGGATTTAGACTTTGTGAAAAAGTTAGTTAAATTTGCGTGTGTGACCCTACCTAATTTAACTCCGAAACAGAGACTAAAAACAAGGTTTTTAAAAATAACAGCATCAAGTTAGTATGGTCGAGAAAATAGAAAATATGACGTCATAAACGCACAACTCTATATCTCTATATTGACGAGAATATGTAATTAAATCATTCTGATTTTGTTCTAGATTTTCTATGATAAGCTTATTGGATTAATAAACAAAACAAATCCGTTATTTGAAAATCCCTATATGGCTATTTAAAGCTTGGTGATGATGACGTCACTCGGAATGCTGTTTGTACAACCTATATTCTCTCAACTGCTGAAATGCCATAGGTAAAAAATTACACGAATTAGCCTCAGAGAAATAGCAGATTGTGCTATAATATACCTACAGCAGGGACAATATTTATATATTTAATTTAATAAACATATTTTTCTTAGTTTCTAAATATAAATGAAATAGTTTGAGTCTTCTTTTTATCATAATTTTTTTTTATAAAACAGGTTAAAACTGACACCTCTACAAATTGACTGAAAATTTGAGTTTACGGTTTTTCCCATAACTAACATTTTACTAAAAAACAAGAGTCATATTGACTCCTAATTCATAGTCAGATTGACTCAGATAGAGTCAATATATAAAAAAGGCTCCGATATTAGAGTTTTGCAGTCATGACTCAAGAGATGAGTCAGGCTGACTCGCAATTTTTTCTCAGTAGATATGTAGAAGTATTTTAACATTAGTGATGCATCCATTGGGAGGATGCAAATAGTCTTGCGAAACATGAAAAATTGTGTTTTTCTGTATCTTTTCCCAATTTGAATTTTCAAATATCACCTCAAATTCCGATTATGTAGGTATAAGACTTCTACAAGAAATAAAATTACTGAAAATAAAAGTTGATGTCTTGCAAAGGCAAGGTCAGTCCTAGAGCACTCAGGTGTTTAGAGTTCACCCTATGGCATGTCTCCAAAGGGCAAAGCGAGACACTTTAGTACATCAAACTATAGTTTGGATGTACTTTGGCTCGAAAGTGCATCAGTCTGATGCACTTTAGTGTCTCAGCTATAAGTTTGTTAAAATGATGAGGAAATTATTCTTATCATTTGAAACACTAAAGTGCATCGAACTGATGCACTTTCGAGCCGAAGTACATCCAAACTATAGTTTGATGCACTAAAGTGTCTCGCTTTAGAGACAAAGCCATAGGGTGAGCTCTAAACACGTGGGTGCATCAGAATTTCTTGAGTGTGAAGACAATATGCTAGGAAGAACGGGACAGAAAAAGATCACAAAATGTGTGCAATTGGGACGTACAGAAATAGACTGGTAGCTGTTGAATTCGTTTAAAGATATGCCATAAAATAGTACATTGAGACAATATGTTATTTTTTTTAAACTTTACATATACATTGTTCGCTTATTGAAATGAAAAAAAATCATATCTTTTAAAATAAAAATCTATAAATTTTATTGTCATCATTTTTGATAGTATGTATCTTTATCAGTAAATTGTGGCAAAATTAGTTTTGGTAAGTCATTTACATTCTTTGTAAATACAGTTCATTCATGTGTACAAATATTTGTTTCTTTCACTTTAGTTAGAATGATTTAAGGGCACCGTACTTGGTCTTTGAAAATATTTTTATTAATGAAGCTACGGTTCCGAAACTTTGTACCCGAATATAAAACTGAATTCTCTATCGTTTTTGTGCATGGCATTTTTCGATTAGACACAAAGAAAACGGGTTATTCGAATTCCGAACGAATTTCGAACCGTTTCGCAGAAAAGCCTAAGGCTTTTATAATTCTGAAGCTACGGCATTGTTTTTTTTTTGCATTTGATTCTCCAAGAAATTCTCTACAAATGTCAATCGTGTTTTTTCTAAGTTTCGAAATATTAATTTTTTCGTGAAGAATTTTTTTTAAATATTTCGAATAATAAAAAAAAACAGGATTGACAGATGACTGTTGTAGAGAATTTCTTTGAAAATCGAATGTAAAAAAAAACCAATGGCGTAGCTTCAAAATTGTAAAAGCCTTAGGATTTTGAATACCAAAATTTGCATTTTTCAGAAATGCCAGAAAAAAAAAACATTCAAAGTTGCTGTGTTTGATAGCTACTCTCTGATACGTGGCATCTCTCCCGGTTAGGATATGAAGGGCACTGAGTAATACGAACTGTACCAGATATGGCGAGATAAATAATTATTACGAATTATCAGTGGCTGATAGGGAGTGTGTAAAGCGTATACCGCCATCCCAACATCGCCTCGTCCCCTTCCCTTTCTCCCTCCCCCCAGTGGGTTATAGTGACACTAGGACTCTGATATTTCGCACAAACAACTAAGAGGGTATATTAGGTAGCTATTTATGAAAAAAATGATCAAATTATGAGATTTTGCCAACTATGCGGTCCCATTAATTTAGTCTTACCACAGCTTTTATGGATATTAAATTAGATATATATTTTGAATACGATTACATTTATACTTTATGAAAATATCACACGAGCGTTTTTTCACAGCGTTTTTGACTATGAGGAAATTATTGTTAAACCAATTTCATACGTATACATGTTACGCGACGGTTTGGGAGCGTTTTGTTACATGGCGCTAGGGGAAATAACATCAACTCAAGTGGCTTAGGATTTCACTTTATTAAACATTTGTTTTCAATAAGAAGAAAGATCATTCTTTCAGTGTTTGAGAAACATTGAAGGCAGTCTCCAATATTTCTGACGAGTAAATATAATACAGTGAGTAAGAGCGTGATACAGAGTGTACTTTGCAGCCAATTTCATTTTTCTTGAATTTGAAAGGATGGCCGTCAAAGATGAATCTAGGCAATGCAATCGCATTTCATTTATTAGTAGATGATTATTCAGGTGCGTGTGCAAATTGTCGCAGAAATCTGCGAATACATCCTTAGAGGGAAGGATTCGATGCTGATGGATGTTTAAATATCTCAGATTTGGACACAAGGAGCACATTTCACTTTCCACCCCTCTCAGCAAATAAAATGAAATATCTAATGAACGTACGGCATCAGAGAAAAAAAGATCCCTTATCATATATGAAGTTTCCATATTAATTCCAGAAAGTTTCAAATCTTTCATGTAAACTACTTTACTCCTAATTTTGGGTAACTCAGTATCATTGACATCATTTGATAGTTTAAATGAACCTTTCAAAATAACATTAAATAGTTTCTTACATTCACTTAATTGTCTCAGGAAAGGCAACGTTACTTTCCCCTCATATCTTAACTCTTTTAAAGTTTCTTTGCAGTCCTTCACAATCTTCGTCAAGATCATAGTATCACTTCCTCTGAAGGTTAAGCTGGTCGTATTAGTGGGACGGTAATGGAGTATGCGACCATAATCAGCATCCTCATATTTTGGAGCAAAGAAGAACATGACCTGGGTAAGATTGATGGAAGTACGTAGCTTGCAGCCTCCAATGCACTTTCTTAATCTGCTAGTTGTTTCATCTATCATTTCGAAAAGACGTAAATCACCAGTGCCATACTCATTGACACTCACTGGCAGATCTATAGTTAAGAGACCAAAGAATTCCGAACGGTGTATTTCTTCAAGTAGAGTATCCAAACATAAAGATCTTGTATTTTCATCCGCAGAGAATCGCTGGAACTCTTTCTCCTGAAGAAGAAAAGCAATAAATTAAATAGTTGTATGGCAATTTACTATCTTTTTTAGTTCTATTTCTACGTCAGGAGAATGTTATACAGTGTGAACTGCGTGAGATGTAAAGATCACATTTGAAAGATATATAGAAAAGTACAGTGCAACTCCTGAGTTAGGAAGTATTGGTTACTTCATAACTCAGAGCCACTTCATAACTCATGTACACTAGATAGTTTTCTATGATTAAAATCTTGGAGAAAACTATGATCTTTGAGGGATAACTAATACGAAATTCATGACGAATATCGTTTTCTATATATATATATAATTCAAACATAGAAAATACTTTATAGCTCAGGTGCATTTCATAACTCAGGTCCTTCATTACTCGAGTGCTTCATAACTGTACTATAAATAAAGCTCATGCAATGACAGACGATGTACCTGAAGAAGATGTCGCTATACGGATCTAACGGACGCTGTAAGGTCACAAAACTAATTCAGTTGGAGATTTAAACGTTATGAGTTTTCTTTGCAGCATTTCAAAGAAACGCTAGTGAAAGTGAACAATCTCCGATTACTATTAAATAAAAATTTAATGAAAATCTTATATTTATTAAAACTTATTGATATTTTGTACACATAAATGTAGGTACGTATTTATAGGGTAGGTAAAATCAAATAAAGATATTAGCAACTAAATAGATATACGAATTACGTTAAAATATAGGAAAATTACAAATCTGAGAAACAATATACAGTAGCAAGCATAAGTTAAGGGTCAGTGAAACAAATTCAACATTTTTGTCTATTGCAAAGAAACTGTCTACGAAAATACGTGAAACTTAACAACAATAAAGATACACATACTGTGGGTGTTTGCTAGAAATATTAGCAAAATGAAACAAATATTTACCAAAATATTCAACTATTGCCATCAGAGACCAAAAAGAACACCGAGCAAAAGTTAAGGAACAGTTGTTATGCATTAACCATTGGCTAATTAGATATACAAAATTAATATTTTATGAAGAGTCTTTTATTTTTGATGACATCATTGCATAGAGTATTACAGGAATCAATCCATTTTTAGCAGAATTATGGAGTTATCTTCTGTCACTCTTCTTTCAGAAATCTCCACAGTTAATCTTGATTTTTGTGATTGCGTTCTTGAGCACCATCACCAATTACCTTCCAATTTTCTTTAATGGGGTTCAAATCGGGGCTCTGAGCAGGCCAGATTATTAGAGAAACTCATTTACTTTCAATGCATGTTGTCACAGTTTTAGTCGTGTGACAAGGAGAATTGTCTTGCATCAAAATCCGTGGTTGAGTATCAAAAGATTGCAAATATGAAACAATGGTGGATAAGAAGTTTTGTATACACTGCTGCGTTGACCACTCTATGCAAACGAACAATCGGGCCTGTCCCCGCTGCAGAAATGATGCCCCAGACCATCATGCTGTCGCTTGATGTTTCATGGTTTTCTTAACGAACTTCAGGGACAGTCGTTCACCCACATTACCTTGAACGTACCTTTTGCCGTCACTTTCGATTACCTTAAACTTATATTCGTCACTGAAATGAACCATCATGGACCACTGCTCATTCGACCAAACGAAACGCTCCTTGCAGTTTGGTTCTTTTTCGTTATCACAGGCTTCTATGCAGCATCCAGGCATTTAATCCTACCCTGTTCAAACTTCTAGAAACTGTGAATCTGGAGACATTGAGACCATGGGTTTCACTCATTTTGGCCGGAAATACTTGCAACAGTCTTGAAACGGTCCTTTTTGCACAGTCTCACTATGGTATGATCTTCTCTGAGGGTAGTTTTTGGTGGTCCTCTTGATTCTCGTTTTGTATCAATTGAAGCAGACTCTTTAAAAGTATAAACATTGTGATGTACAACACTCTTAGATCTTTCTATGATGCTTGTAATTTCAGAAAGTGACTTTCCATCCTTGTGATGGTAAGAAAGACACTTTTTTCACAGAGAGATACTTGTTTCCGAGTAGCAGGTGTAATGGTGGCGATAGTTTTGTTCCAATAATTTGATAATCTTTGGTAAAAATTTAATATATTGAAACAGTCTTTCAAACAAAGATACCCAGTTTATACCCGTTTATCAATAACTGTTCCTTAACTTTTGGTCGATGCCTTTTTCGTCCTCTGATGGCAATAGTTGAATATTTTGGTAAGTATTTGTTTGATTTTGCTAATATAACTACCAAATACCCACAGGATGTGTAACGTCATTGTTGTTAAGTATAACGTATTTTCGTCATCTAGTTCTTTTGCAATAAACAAAAATGTTTAACTTTTTTCACTGTCTAGTTCACATGCTCGTTACTGTATTAAGTGTTGATTGCAAATTATAATACCTCTGGATATAATTAATGTATGAGTATGACTAGATACTTGGTAGATGAATTAAATATTTATTAAACCATATAATATAAAGAGGTGGTTGTAGGAAATCAATTAGGGACATGAACTAAGAAGGGAGTATTTGGATCGGTTACTGGTTCGCGTCCCTAAATGAAATAAGAACGTGAACTAGGAATTTACCCAAATTTCATGGGTTTTGCTGCAAAATGACAAGAAACAATGGAACAATAAAAAAATTGCTTAGAGGGAATTTTCAACCATTAACTAATAAAATGTTTTCAGGTTATCACCAAAATCAATCTTATCTTAAAATCAGTTCTATATAATCTTTTACTTAATCTAAATTAAATCCAGTATTTTGCGATGTAATTTCCCATGGTGGAACTTTCCAGCGGTAGAATTTTCCACGGGGGAATATGCCTAAAACCCTAGTCGTGATGGTGAACAAATATTTTTTCGAAATGTTTAGGTATACATTTACTATCAAAACACTTTGGCTGCCCCTCGATATACATATATTTGATGCTAAATAAAAAATAATTAATAACTTATATTTGCGAATGCCCTTTTTGAGCAGTTTTTTTTATTCATAAGGCTTGTTTTCAACTAGTCTGGGGTAGAGGGGTTGGCTAGTGTGACGTCATGCATTTTGAACTCCATAAAATCATAAATCATATGATTGTTGAACTTCTAGATTCTCTTTATTGGAAAACAAATTAAATGTTAGATTTTGACTGTAATCTAGTACAACATTAGATAAGGAAACATTAGATACCCTGCAAACAACGGTCTGTCGATTCGATGGAACAATCCATCAATTCGAGATCCTAGGCAATCGAAAAGAAATCGAATCGATATACGTTGTTCATAGGGTAGAAACTAGTTATTCTATGTACAGTAGCGGACAAAATATAAGGGTGGGCAAAAACAAGTTATCTAAATCTTTAATTTCAAACATCATTGAAATTTTGCACGTATATTCATATAGAACTAGTCTGTATTCGTATGGAATTTCAAAGCATTTTCACAAATATTCTAGGAATAGTTCCATATTTTACTTCAAACATTAAATTTTACTCTGGTCAAAAGTTAAGGTTAGCCATCATAAACTTTGAAATATTCGCGAATATTGGCAATTAACTTAATAATTTGTGAATAATTCTTTACTACAGGGTGGGGCGTAAGTTTGGAAGCAAATGAAAGTGCATATTATAATCCAACGAAAAATATATTTAATAATTTACAGTTAGGTATTATTACATAAGGGTTTTAAGAATTCAAAAATCATAAATTTATTCAAAATGTCCCCTCTTGTTTTTAATAACAGCCTCAAATCTCCTCCGAACTCCTCCTACTGCGGCACGCAACTGTTCTTGTGAAATTTCCTCCCAAAATCTCTGGAGCGAACGCTTTAAATCATCCACACTGCGATGGAATTTACCACAGGCCTTTTATTCAAGAATGGACCATACCGAAAAGTCCATAGGATTAACATCTGGGGAGCAGGGAGGCCACATTTCTTTGGACCAAAACCGTGGAAGATGGTCATGGCACCAGTTTTGAGTGACATTTGCAGTATGTGAAGTCGCGCCGTCTTGCTGAAATGTCCATAGAGTGTCATTACCGAAGTGATCCTTAGCTGACTCCAACATTGGCGTCAAAATATTCTCAATATAACATTTAGCATTGATTTTGGCGCCTTGTTCCACAAAAATTAAAGGAGATCTTCAAGTTTCTGAAACGGTGGCCCAGACCATTACTGAAGCAGGTTTCATGGTTCTGTGGACAGTTTTTTGGTCGTATGGGATGTCTTTTGCACTTTTACCAATTATTCTGTCATTCCTCCGGTTGTGAGCCATTTCCACTGTGAAATATTTTTCGTCAGACCAAACAATTTCACCAGCCGTGCCAGACTTCAATTCTCTCAGAAGTGCTTTGCTTCTCTCCAATCTCTTTTTCTTTACAGCTTCTGACAGAGTCTGTCTCTTTCGGAGGGTGAAAGAGGACATCTTTAGGTCTTCTTTGACAACTCTTCTCATTGTTCTGAGACTCACATTAGCTGTTTTGCTAACAATCGTATTGACCTTTTCGGGTTCCTCCAGATCTTCTCTCTGGCACATTTTATCAGTTGTTTGAATCGTTGTGAGCGTGGTTTAATTACCACTTCTTGGACGATCAGTCAAGTCTCCTCTCTCATTAAAACGCTTCACACACTTCCAAACAGTCGATCTCGCTATTGAGAGAGTCTTTGAAATGACGGAATCTGACTTCCCGGCACGGTGTAGAGCAATAATGGCTTCTCTTTTGTCTGACATTTTTGAATTGACTAAATTTTTGTAAAAAATAAAACTGCCAGGTCACAATGTAGTGTCTCTACTATAGTTCAAACCCTATCACCAACTTAGGAACTTATTTTTAAGAATTTTATTAATGTTTGAAAAATTGCTTCCAAACTTACGTCCCACCCTGTATATCACTTCAATACATCTTCTACCACATAATTCTACAAATTTGGCACAATATGGAGGAGTTCTCCATCTTCTATTCATCCTCGAGAAATGTCCACAATTCTTCCACATTTCTTGTGTTTCTTCTCTGAGTACAGTCTCCAATTATTATCCAAACAATCTCAATTCGATTGAGGTCAGGACTCTGTGAAAGCCAGCTCATTAGAGCAATTTCTTCATCTTCTAATAGAGTAGTTCATTTTTATCTGAGTAGTAGGGTACGTTGTCGTGCTTGAAACTCTGTGGTTGAGCGTCAGCTGCTTGTTGATAGGGTAGAGTATGATGACGAAAGAGCTGTTTTATACTTCTGCAATAGACGAACAATGGGACCAGGTCCAGCAGAAAAAATGACTACCAAGACCATCACACTACCTCCTCCAAAATTAACCGTTTTCTTGATGCAGTTCAGAATTAACATTTCTGCATGGCCTGTCTTGTAGGTACAGTTCTGGGCGTCACCCAAGACATGCAGCAATGAATGATGTGGTAAAACGGGCTTTGCAGAGAGCAGGACTCCCTTCAGTACTTGAGCCTCCTGGACTTGACAGAGGTGATGGTAAACGCCCAGATGGTATTACTGTGTTTCCTTACATGAATGGAAAGAGTCTGATTTGGGATTGTACGTGTGTCGACACATTTGCCGAGACACACCTCAATGATTCCGCAGTTGAGGCCGGATCAGCTGCCGGGGCTGCGGAGAACCGTAAACGTCAGAAATACTCCGCCCTTGGAGATGCATACATATTTGAGCCAATTGCTATAGAGACCACAGGAGCGTACGGTAGAACGACCTCCTTAATCATGAAGTCCATAGGTAGACGCCGTGTTGAGACAACGAATGATCCAAGGGAGTCTGCCTGGTTCCAACAGTGAATGGCTCTTGCGATCCAGAGAGGGAATGCCTTCAGCATCCTCTCAGCCGCGAAGGAGAGGTTTTAGAGGGTCGGGTCCACCCCTTCAGGGAACTCAACCCCTCACTCGTAGTTCCTGAAGGAATTTCCTCTTCTGTAAAGATTTCCCCTACTTTACGTTTAATTTGTACTTTTCTATAAGAACCAAAGACTTCTATTTTTCTTCCATCATCACTAGAATGTACTTTCGACCACTGATCAATCGACCAAACGACATAATCATGACAAAACACAAGTATCACTTTCCGTTTCTTTTCTTTTTGAGATTGAAAGCTTCGATGCAGGGACAAATTATTCCAAACTAACTTGTTGAAGTCGAAGCAAATAGTAGACCGGGACACCGTATCACCAGACATGACATCTATCTCACGAAAAATTTGACCAGAAGTGTTGAAACTACCTTGCAAGCTACTTTGAAGCCTGTCATGATCTTCTCTCAGCAATGCTTTGGGAAGTCTACCATTCT
Source organism: Caprella mutica (assembly GCA_947561585.1). Lineage (NCBI taxonomy): Eukaryota > Metazoa > Arthropoda > Malacostraca > Amphipoda > Caprellidae > Caprella > Caprella mutica. The sequence goes on along the minus strand of CANNZV010001328.1, from coordinate 143,691 downwards.
TCGGTTTGGAATCAACAACTCCATACTGCTTATGTTGAGCCACAATATGTTGCACAATCGTTTTGGATCTCCATGTGGCAATAGAAATCTCTTGCAACGACAAATAGAGACTGTGTCAGAGGGGAAACTTGTGGACATTTCTTGAGGATGAATAGAAGATGGATAACTCCTTCATATCGTGCAAAATTATTAGAATTTTGTGGTAGAAGATGTATTAGAGTGATATAGCAAAGAATTATTCACAAATTATTATATTAATCCGCGAATATTTCAAAGTTTATGATGGCTAACCTTAACTTTTGGCCAGAGCAAAATTTAATGTTTGAAGTAAAATATGGAACTATTCCTAGATTATTTGTGCAAATGCTTTGAAATTTCATACGAATACAGACGAGTTCTATATGAATATACCTGCAAAATTTCAATAATGGGTGTTCTTTACTGTTTATGAAATTAAAGATATAGATAACTTGTTTTTGCCTACCCTTATATTATGTCCACTACTGTATAACATAAATCAAAATTAACTGTAAAATTAACAAAATTACGGAATAACTTACAGAAATGTAGATGCTTTTTCTCCACATTTTGTCGTTTGCCAATACATTGAACCTATGGGAAAGTCGCGCCATTTTGGATCTGTCGGTCACTCCATCCATATTTTCTAAAATCTTCAAAATAAGTTCGTCTGGAAGTGCATCAAAACAGTTCTGAAAAAAAGTGAAAATATTTCAGCTTAAATCCAGCTTTAGTTATAGATAAAACAGCTAAATAAAACAATTGGTCAGATTCAGAACAATTAATTTTGTAATAACAGTTTAAAGTTACTCTTAGAAATGCATTTATAAAAATATTAAATTTAAAGTGGCGCCCTCACGTGAAGGGATTTAGAGTTAGCGGCCATGTTTGTTTACACCTGGCAATGATTAGGTATTTATATAAATAATAATACTTATAAGATAATGCATATTATACGGTACTTATATTATAATACACATTATATATGTTTTTAAACACTCTAGAAGCAATCTAACTTAGAATAGAAGCTCTGTAAACATGAATTATTAGCTTTTCAAATAAACATGTGGCGCCATAGGATTGTAGCGGCAGTTGAATGTACTAAATTAGATAAATAATTGAGAACTCTACTGGAATAAGAAGCGGAAAGGGTAACTGTACTGCAGTTCGTATCTGTAAGATAATAACGCTAATACGTAACTGTACGGCAATACGTAACTGTACGGTAATACGTAACTGTACGGTAATACGTAACTGTACGGTAATACGTAACTGTACGGTAATACGTAACTATACGGTTACTAATACGTAACTGTACAGTAATACGTAACTGTTCGGTAATACGTAACTGCACAGTAATACGTAACTTCACGGTAATACGTAACTGTTCGGTGATACGTAACTGTTTGAGGATATGTAACTAACTGTACGGTAAAGCGGAACTTACTCTATCTTTTCATATCAATTACGATCACCAATCAAAAGCAGTTGATATTAGTTTCCAACTGTTTACGGTAAATGATTTCAACAGGTGATGAAAATCTACCTAATGCATTTAAATACTGATATCTATGTTTAAAAGTAAACTAGGGGAATATATAGATACGTACATTGATGTACCTAGAACTTGAAATATATGTGAGTGATTGCTATAAAATAGGGATATACTCAATTGAATTAGATACCAAGTGATAAAGCTAATCAACTTACCTTGTTACTTTCAGCCATTGTGATGTTGTCTTGCTTACAATTCAGGTAATTCAATCAGAACACACGTGGTTCTACGCTGTAGAGTTTCGTCAGGTCGAACAGGAACTTGTTACCTCGACAAGCGATGGAGAAGAATGAAGCTTCGAAAACCGGCCGAATTTTTTTGGAAGATAGGTGTAGTTAGGCCTAGTTTGTAGGCCTATCTTCATAGAAGAAGTGATAGTTTTAATACGTAATACAACCGCACGGCAAATTTTTAGAATTAATATTGATAGTTTCGTTAATTTTAAGGTTACGTAATATGCTATTTTCATATTAAATATTATAAATGCGAATATTTATCAGATAATATCAATTTAATGGAGATATACCCACTACCCAGTGATAATATTCTTCACATGGTTTTCATATCCTTATTTGAATAACTAGAAAGGTATTATAAATTATGTACTGAATTGATATAGTGAGCTACCTATGACAATAAAATTAATACAAACGGAATGTAAAAGAGTAATGTGAATTTGGCTAGGAAGGATATATTTAAAACAATGACGTCACACTCAAAGAGTGTACCTAGAGGGCGCCACCTGATAAGTACCAGGGTACTGGAACATAACGGGTAAAGTAACTCAGGATACAGTAACATAGGGTATGGTAATCAGCTGATCGAATCTAGTTTGACGTGACCACCGGGTGACTGGAAATGGCGACTCTGACCACACTTTGAAACATGGGAAAACCTATTTAAACTTAGTCACTTCCAAATTTAATTTTTTCTTATCAATTACTAACAAGGCATGGGTTTAACATTATCTTCATTGAAACTTTAAATGACTGCAGTGAACCTTTAAATAACTGCAGTGAACCTTTAAATGACTGCAGTGAACCTTTAAATGACTGCAGTGAACCTTTAAATGACTGCAGTGAACCTTTAAATGACTGCAGTGAACCTTTAAATGACTGCAGTGAACCTTTAAATGACTGCAGTGAACCTTTAAATGACTGCAGTGAAGCGTTTTGCAGCCATGACTCTATAGATGAGTCAGGCTGACTCGCAATTTTTTCTCAGTATATGTTTAATTTACATTAGTGATGCATCCAGTGGGAGGATACAAATAGTCTTGCGAAACATGAAAAATTGTGTTTTTCTAAATCATTTCCCAATTTGAGTTTTCAAATATTACCTTAAATTCCGATTATGTAGGTATAAGACTTCTACAAGAAATAAAATTACTGAAAATAAAGTTGATGTCTTGCAAAGGCAAGGTCAGTCCTAGAGCACCCAGGTGTTTAGAGTTCTCCCTATGGCTTTGTCTCCAAAGCGAGACACTTTAGTACATCAAACTATAGTTTGGATGTACTTTGGCTCGAAAGTGCATCAGTCTGATGCACTTCAGTGTCTCAGCTATAAGTTTGTTAAAATGATGAGGAAATTATTCTTATCATTTGAAACACTAAAGTGCATCGAACTGATGCACTTTCGAGCCGAAGTACATCCAAACTATAGTTTGATGCACTGAAGTGTCTCGCTTTGGAGACAAAGCCATAGGGTGAACTCGAAACACTTGGATGCATCAAAATTTCTCTGAGTGTGAAGACAATATGCTAGGAAGAACGGGACAGAAAAATATCACAAAATGTGTGCAATTGGGACGTACAGAAATAGACTGGTAGCTGTTGAACTCATTTAAAGATATGCCACAAAATAGTACATTGAGACAATATGTTATTTTTTTTTAATTTTACATATACATTGTTCGCTTATTGAAATGAAAAAAAATCATATCTTCTAAAATAAAAATCAATAAATTTTATTGTCATCATTTTTGATAGTATGTATCTTTATCAGTAAATTGTGGCAAAATTAGTTTTGGTAAGTCATTTACATTCTTTGCAAATACAGTTCATTCATGTGTACAAATATTTGTTTCTTTCACTTTAGTTAGAATGATTTAAGGGCACCGTACTTGGTCTATGAAAATATTTTTATTAATGAAGCTACGGTTCCGAAACTTTGTACCCGAATATAAAACTGAATTCTCTATCGTTTTTGTGCATGGCATTTTTCGATTAGACACAAAGAAAACGAGTAATTCGAATTCCGAACGAATTTCGAACCGTTTCGCAGAAAAGCCTAAGGCTTTTACAATTTTGAAGCTACGGCATTGTTTTTTTTGCATTTGATTCTCCAAGGAATTCTTTACAAATGTCAATCGCGTTTTTTCTGATTTCCGAAATATTAATTTTTTCGTGAAGATTTTTTTTTTAATATTTCGAATAATAATAATAAAAAAAAAACAGGATTGACAGTTGGAGAGAATTTCTTTGAAAAACGAATGCAAAAAACCTAATGGCGTAGCTTCAAAATTGTAAAAGCCTTAGGATTTTGAATACCAAAATTTGCATTTTTCAGAAATGCTAGAAAATAACATTCAAAGTTGCTGTGTTTAATAGCTACACTCTGATACGTGGCATCTCTCCCGGTTAAGATATGAAGGGCAACTGAAGTGTATTGTAGCCACTAGTCAATGCTTTTGTGTGTGTCCTCAGTAATACGAACTATACCAGATATGGCGAGATAAATAATTATTACGAATTATCAGTGGCTGATAGGGAGTGTGCAAAGCTATACAAAAATATGCTATTTTTTAACTTAATTATTATTTAGCAGATCCTCATGGTTGCCGGGGCGTGATTTTTATTGCTTCTCTAAATCATTTAGTTCACGCCTATCGGCAACATAAAAGTCTATGTTAGGGCTGACAAACAATAAAGAAGTCAGTTCGTCAGCAGAGTTCAGTATGAACAGTCAATTGATAGAGTTCAGTCTAAGTTATACCGACCCAAAAACATCTACTAATACCTTAAATTGTCCCTAAAAACATGATCGGCTAATGGTTGACTGGTGGAGTCTGGAGGGAGTGATGGCTGGAGTCCTTTTTTATGCCAGTTTTTTCTGCAAGATGTCCTACACCTGTGGACATCAACTAATTTAAATCCTAGACGGTTACAACTGGTAGACTTATTGGTGGAGAGGAGGAGCGAGCAGCAGCGAAATGGATTTTAGTCAGATGCTAGGTGAGTGAACTAAATGTCAGGGCTTAGGAATCGCGCACTCGTCTGCACTATGAGGATATAACTTTATTAAAAATATTCTCTTGGTCCATAGATACAAAGATCTTTAAAATTAAAATATTTAACGTAGAGACCTGAAAACAAAATTTATTGGTGTATTATCCATTAGTTAAAAATTAAAATATAATAAAAATTAAGATAAGATTTAAATTAAAATATAATGAAAATTTAAAACTTAATAAATATAAGCTCACTATACGCTTATTTAAATGAATAATTCTTTTTCAGGCTCATGTTGATATGCAATCGGAAGGATGAGGCCTGGACGGTGGAGCTGGAGTAATTTTCATATACAAGATATCTAAATATACTCTTGCCTTTGCTTTCATCCTTGTTAAAAATTAACTTAATCCTTAATAATTGCAAATGGCGCTGTAGACAGGATTCGAACCTGTGCGGGCAGAGCCCAATGGATTTCAGCCTTTTTAAGGTCAAATGTTATCATAAACATGTCAAAGCGTAATAATAGTGTAGCGATCTGAAGTTTATGATTTAAGTTTGCACCTGGTAAGGATAATTGATTATGCGATAAAGTGTTTTTTCCCGCATTCAAATTGCTCAAATATACAACTCTTACTTTAGTCGATTCAACATTCTCCCTAAAAACCGCACTATGTGCCACATATGACACCTTAGCATCTTTAGGGACAAAATTAACTGGTTCAATTACACCAGCATCAAGTTGTTCTCTAATCACCGCATCATACTCTAACAACTTGCTTCGTGACAATCTCTTTCTTTGTGATTCCAAAATACTCTTCGCTAAGTTATAGTTATTAGCTAACAAATGTTCTAATTCATCGCGCCAAAGAGCTGGTAAAATTAGCCTTCCAGTGTGTTCATCAACTGTGATATCATTTATAACTTTATCCATAAGAAATTTAGACTCATCACTATATTTACCGTCAGATTTAGTTTCTTCATTTAAATCAAATAGCTGATGAAAAGTCTCACCTAAAGCTTCTGAACCACATTTATTAATAAATTCAGTATTAAATTCAATTCTATCATCTACTGCGTTTTGTATAATGGAATCACAATTAGTTAGTCATTTCTTTGGTTGCTTTTTCTTTTTACATTTCTTATCCTTTGTTCTAGATTTCAAGGAATCTATATTATCGAAATAATTAGAGATACTCCCAGACAACATTACACCGGCAGGAGTGTCATATATTGCAGATGAACAATTAGAATTATTAGCTCTGAAATTAATTTGATTAATAGGAAATATATGGCTATGATCACTTCCTAACAAAATAGATACATCAGATACAATGTCACTTTCAAACATTTCATCGGCAAGATTAAAGCCTTTAGATTTCAGTTTATCAGATAGGTTTTTCAAACCTTTCGCTTTAAAAGTGGTATTTATTTTATCAATACAAACTGCAGTAATATACCGTTTCCCTTGTCCCTTTACATATATTGGGAATTTGACCAGTTCAGTATCATATTCTTTATCAGAATTAATGCCGGTGATTTTAATTTTCGTTTTACGAATAACTTCAAACTCTGCCAGATTACTTAAGTCTCCTTTAACAAAACTAGTCTGAGAACCCAGATCTTTAAAGAGCCTCACCTTAACTTTACTCTCAGCATCTAAAGCAACAGTAGCAGTTGGTAAAACTACATCATTAAGATAATCTGAACTGCTACATAGGGTAGCAGCACTATTTGACATAGTCTCCAATGAATGATAGTTACGTCTAGAATTGTTATCTGTTGTAACTCTAGTACACAAATATGAAGCATGCCAGCCTTTACAATGGTTACAAGGACTACTGAATTTGTAACGACACTGCTTTAATGAATGGTTTACAAACCCACACTTAATGCAACCATTAATTTCCTTTAGTTTGTTTACTTTACTGATAGGATCTTTATAAAAATCACATTGAGAAAGTCTATGAGAATTAGCAGATTGCCGTTGATCATTAGCACACAAATAACATAATGTATTAGAAAAATTAGCCCTAGGCTCAACACTGGTCGCCATGGAAACAGCATTTTTAACATTCTTAATTTTCTTTAATTCCATATATCTGTGATTAGTTTCAAATGAACTATCGACAATGTCACTTAGCAATGGCTTTGACTTTCCACAAACAGAAGTCATCAAAGATTTGAAATCGTTATTTAAGCTACGCCACAAGAAATACTGAGTGAAAGTATCAGACGTTATGTTCAAAGACCCTATTTGCTCACACAAAATTCGTGACTCGCTTATCCAACTGAATGCATCACCAGAATTATCTTTCAATGACAAAGTAAATAGTCTTTCAATTACAGAGTACTGTTGTTCTAGTTTATCGCTATAAGCTTCGTTCAGAATTTTAACTGCGCTATCGTAATTCAAATCTCTAAGAGCAACAGATTCAACCAAAGTTTTAGCAGGACCTCTTAACTGTTTATTAAGATAAGAATATTTTTCGTATGATGAAAGGTCATACTGGCAAATTAAATTTTCAAACGAGGTTATAAATTTATGATAAGATTCTGGTTTGCCATCAAAAACGGGAAATTCAATCTCCGGTAGTTTAATTCTGTTAATGTTTCTGACATTACTAGAGTCACGGTTAGCATGTTCTAACTCTAATTTTCGGTTCCTCAAACCTCTTAGAGATTCGTCAATAGAACCTATATACTTCTCAGATTGTTCAGTCTTACTAAGAAAATCTTTATAGGTACAGAGTCCTTCGTTTAACAAATGTGGATTAATTTTAGCATCCAAATCGACCAATTCTTTTCGCAAACCTACCAATTTTTCCGAATAAAATTCAATATCTAGAATTGTAACATCAGCTAAATTGATAGAAGAAATGGTTTCAGTACACGAAATTCTTTTCCCTACTCTAATAGAAAAAATAGTCTTAATTTCAGCAGACTTCAAGGCTGATATAGTTTCTTCATCAGACATGATAATGAAATATATGAAGAGCACACAATAGAAAATACACAAGGAAATTTATAAATATCAAATAAAGAGTATATTACCCATGGAGTCGAGAAGGAGAGGCATGGAGCGGTGGAGAGATGAACGAACAGCTTATCACGAACAGATACTAAATCCTGTCTACAGCGCCATTTGCAATTATTAAGGATTAAGTTAATTTTTAACAAGGATGAAAGCAAAGGCAAGAGTATATTTAGATATCTTGTATATGAAAATTACTCCAGCTCCACCGTCCAGGCCTCATCCTTCCGATTGCATATCAACATGAGCCTGAAAAAGAATTATTCATTTAAATAAGCGTATAGTGAGCTTATATTTATTAAGTTTTAAATTTTCATTATATTTTAATTTAAATCTTATCTTAATTTTTATTATATTTTAATTTTTAACTAATGGATAATACACCAATAAATTTTGTTTTCAGGTCTCTACGTTAAATATTTTAATTTTAAAAATCTTTGTATCTATGGACCAAGAGAATATTTTTAATAAAGTTATATCCTCATAGTGCAGACGAGTGCGCGATTCCTAAGCCCTGACATTTAGTTCACTCACCTAGCATCTGACTAAAATCCATTTCGCTGCTGCTCGCTCCTCCTCTCCACCAATAAGTCTACCAGTTGTAACCGTCTAGGATTTAAATTAGTTGATGTCCACAGGTGTAGGACATCTTGCAGAAAAAACTGGCATAAAAAAGGACTCCAGCCATCACTCCCTCCAGACTCCACCAGTCAACCATTAGCCGATCATGTTTTTAGGGACAATTTAAGGTATTAGTAGATGTTTTTGGGTCGGTATAACTTAGACTGAACTCTATCAATTGACTGTTCATACTGAACTCTGCTGACGAACTGACTTCTTTATTGTTTGTCAGCCCTAACATAGACTTTTATGTTGCCGATAGGCGTGAACTAAATGATTTAGAGAAGCAATAAAAATCACGCCCCGGCAACCATGAGGATCTGCTAAATAATAATTAAGTTAAAAAATAGCATATTTTTGTATATTTTTGTATACCGCCGTCCCAACCTCGCCTCGTCCCCTTCCCTTTCTCCCTCCCCCCAGTGGGTTATAGTGACACTAGGACTCTGATATTTCGCACAAACAACTAAGAGGGTATATTAGGTAGCTATTTATGAAAAAAATGATTAAATTATGAGATTTTGTCAACTATGCGGTCCCCTTAATTTAATCTTACCACAGCTTTTATGGATATTAAATTAGATATATATTTTGAATACGATTACATTTATACTTTAGGGCAATATCACACGAACGTTTTTTCACAGCGTTTTTGACTATGAGGAAATTATTGTAAAACCAATATCATACGTATACATGTTACGCGACGGTTTGGGAGCGTTTTGTTACATGGCGCTAGGGGAAATAACATCAACTCAAGTGGCTTAGGATTTCACTTTATTAAACATTTGTTTTCAAAAAGAGGAAAGATCATTCTTTCAGTGTTTGAGAAACATTGAAGGCAGTCTCCAATATTTCTGACGAGTAAATATAATACAGTGAGTAAGAGCGTGATACAGAGTGTACTTTGCAGCCAATTTCATTTTTCTTGAATTTGAAAGGATGGCCGTCAAAGATGAATCTAGGCAATGCAATCGCATTTCATTTATTAGTAGATGATTATTCAGGTGCGTGTGCAAATTGTCGCAGAAATCTGCGAATACATCCTTAGAGGGAAGGATTCGATGCTGATGGATGTTTAAATATCTCAGATTTGGACACAAGGAGCACATTTCACTTTCCACCCCTCTCAGCAAATAAAATGAAATATCTAATGAACGTACGGCATCAGAGAAAAAAAGATCCCTTATCATATATGAAGTTTCCATATTAATTCCAGAAAGTTTCAAATCTTTCATGTAAACTACTTTACTCCTAATTTTGGGTAACTCAGTATCATTGACATCATTTGATAGTTTAAATGAACCTTTCAAAATAACATTAAATAGTTTCTTACATTCACTTAATTGTCTCAGGAAAGGCAATGTTACTTTCCCCTCATATCTTAACTCTTTTAATGTTTCTTTGCAGTCCTTCACAATCTTCGTCAAGATCATAGTATCACTTCCTCTGAAGGTTAAGCTGGTCGTATTAGTGGGACGGTAATGGAGTATGCGACCATATTCAGCATCCTCATATTTTGGAGCAAAGAAGAACATGACGTGGGTAAGATTGATGGAAGTACGTAGCTTGCAGCCTCCAATGCACTTTCTTAATCTGCTAGTTGTTTCATCTATCATTTCGAAAAGACGTAAATCACCAGTGCCATACTCATTGACACTCATTGGCAGAGCTATAGTTAAGAGACCAAAGAATTCCGAACGGTGTATTTCTTCAAGTAGAGTATCCAAACATAAAGATCTTGTATTTTCATCCGCAGAGAATCGCTGGAACTCTTTCTCCTGAAGAAGAAAAGCAATAAATTAAATAGTTGTATGGCAATTTACTATCTTTTTTAGTTCTATTTCTACGTCAGGAGAATGTTATACAGTGTGAACTGCGTGAGATGTAAAGATCACAATTGAATGATATATAGAAAAGTACAGTAAAACTCCTGAGTTATGAAGTATTGGTTCCTTCATAACTCAGAGCCACTTCATAACTCATGGACACTGATAGTTTTCTATGATTAAAATCTTGGAGAAAACTATGATCTTTGAGGGATAACTAATACGAAATTCATGACGAATATCGTTTTCTAAATATATATATAATTCAAACATAGAAAATACTTCATAGCTCAGGTGCATTTCATAACTTAGGTCCTTCATTACTCGAGTGCTTCATAACCGTACTATAAATAAAGCTCATGCAATGACAGACAATGTACCTGAAGAAGATGTCGCTATACGGATCTAACGGACGCTGTAAGGTCACAAAACTAATTCAGTTGGAGATTTAAACGTTATGAGTTTTCTTTGCAGCATTTCAAAGAAACGCTAGTGAAAGTGAACAATCTCCGATTGCTATTAAATAAAAATTTTATGAAAATTTTATATTTATTAAAACTTATTAATATTTCGTACTCGTAAATGTAGGTACGTATTTGTAGGGAAGGTAAAATCAAATAAAGATATTAGCAACTAAATAGATATACGAATTACGTTAGAATATAGGAAAATTACAAATCTGAGAAACAATATACAGTAGCAAGCATAAGTTAAGGGTCAGTGAAACAAATTCAACATTTTTGTCTATTGCAAAGAAACTGTCTACGAAAATACGTGAAACTTAACAACAATAAAGATACACATACTGTGGGTGTTTGCTAGAATTATTAGCAAAATGAAACAAATAATTACCGAAATATTTAACTATTGCCATCAGAGACCAAAAAGAACACCGAGTAAAAGTTAAGGAGCAGTTGTAATTGCATTAACCATTGGCTAATTAGATATACAAAATTACCAATTTGTGAAGAGTCTTTTATTTTTGATGACATCATTACATCGAGTATTACAGGAATCAATCCATTTTTAGCAGAATTATGGAGTTATCTTCTGCCACTCTTCTTTCAGGAATCTCCACAGTTAATCCTGATTTTTGTGATTGATTTCTTGATCACCATCACTAATTACCTTCCAATTTTCTTTAATGGGATTCAAATCGGGGCTCTGTGCAGGCCAGCTTATAAGAGAAACTCACTTACTTTCTATGCATGTTGTCACAGTTTTAGTCGTGTGACAAGGAGAATTGTCTTGCATCAAAATCCGTGGTTGAGTATCAAAAGATTGCAAATATGAAACAATGGTGGATAAGAAGTTTTGTATACACTGCTGCGTTGACCACTCTATGTAAACGAACAATCGGGCCTGTTCCCGCTGCAGAAATGATGCCCCAGACCATCATGCTGTCGCTTGATGTTTCATGGTTTTCTTAACGAACTTCAGGGACAGTCGTTCACCCACATTACCTTGAACGTACCTTTTGCCGTCACTTTCGATTACCTTAAACTTATATTCGTCACTGAAATGAACCATGGACCATTGCTCCTTCGACCAAACGAAACGCTCCTTGCAGTTTGGTTCTTTTTCATTATCAGAGGCTTCTATGCAGCATCCAGGTTTTTAATACTACCCTGTTCAAACTTCTAGAATCTGTGAATCTGGAGACATTGAGACCATGTGTTTCACTCATTTTGGCAAAAAATAATTGAACAGTCCTGAAACGGTCCTTTTTGCACAGTCTCATCATGGTACGATCTTCTCCGAGGGTAGTTTTTGGTGGTCTTCCTGATTCTCGTTTTCTATCAATTGAAGCAGACTCTTTAAAAGTATAAACATTGTGATGTACAACACTCTTAGATCTTTCTATGATGCTTGCAATTTCAGAAAGTGACTTTCCATCCTTGTGATGGTAAAAAAGGCACTTTTTTCACAGAGAGATACTTGTTTCCGAGTAGCAGATGTAATGGCGGCGATAGTTTTGTTCCAATAATTTGATAATCTTTTAGTAACAATTTAATATATTGAAACAGTGTTTCAAACAAAGATACCCAGTTTATACCCGTTTATATTAACAACTGTTCCTTAACTTTTGCTCTATGTCTTTTTCGTCCTCTGATGGCAATAGTTGAATATTTTGGTATTTGTTTGATTTGGCTAATATTTCTACCAAATACCCACAGGATGTGTAACGTCATTGTTGTTAAGTATAACGTATTTTCGTCATCTAGTTCTTTTGCAATAAACAAAAATGTTTAACTTTTTTCACTGTCTAGTTCACATGCTCGTTACTGTATTAAGTGTTGATTGCAAATTATAAATACCTCTGAATTTAATTAATGTATGAGTATGACTAGATACTTGGTAGATGAATTAAATATTTATTAAACCATATAATATAAAGAGGTGGTTGTAGGAAATCAATTAGGGACATGAACTAAGAAGGGAGTATATGGATCGGTTCCTAGTTTGCGTCCCTAAATGAAATAGGGACGTGAACTAGGAATTTACCCAAATTTCATGGATTTTGCTGCAAAATGACAAGAAACAATGAAACAATAAAAAAATTGCTTAGAGGGAATTTTCAACCATTAACTAATAAAATGTTTTCAGGTTGTCACCAAAATCAATCTTATTTTAAAATCAGTTCTATATAATCTTTTACTTAATCTAAATTAAATCCAGTATTTTGCGATGTAATTTTCCATGGTGGAACTTTCCACCGGTAGAATTTTCCACGGGGGAATATGCCTAGAACCCTAGTCATGATGGTGAACGAATATTTTTTCGAAATGTTTAGGTATACATTTACTATCAAAACACTTTGGCTGCCCCTCGATATACATATATTTGATGCTAAATAAAAAATAATTAATAACTTATATTTGCAAATGCCCTTTTTGAGCAGTTTTTTTTGTTCATAAGGCTTGTTTTCAACTAGTCTGGGGTAGAGGGGTTGGCTAGTGTGACGTCATGCATTTTGAACTCCATAAAATCATAAATCATATGATTGTTGAACTTCTAGATTCTCTTCATTGGAAAACAAATTAAATGTTAGATTTTAACTGTAATCTAGTACAACATTAGATAAGGAAACATTAGATACCCTGCAAACAACGGTCTGTCGATTCGATGGAACAATCCATCAATTCGAGATCCTAGGCAATCGAAAAGAAATCGAATCGATATACGTTGTTTATAGGGTAGAAACTAATTATTCTATGTACAGTAGCGGACAAAATATAAGGGTAGGCAAAAACAAGTTATCTAAATCTTTAATTTCACGAAAAGTACAAAACACACACTATTGAAATTTTGCACGTATATTCATATAGAACTCATATGTATTCGTATAAAATTTCAAAGCATTTGGACAAATATTCTAGGAATAGTTCCATATTTAACCTCAAACACTAAATTTTGCTCTGGTCAAAAGTTAAGGGTAGCCATCATAAACTTTGAAATATTCGCGAATATTGGCAATTAACTTAATAATTTGTGAATAATTCTTTACTATATCACTTCAATACATCTTCTACCACATAATTCTACAAATTTGGCACAATATGGAGGAGTTCTCCATCTTCTATTCATCCTCGAGAAATGTCCACAATTTTTCCACATTTCTAGTGTTTCTTCTCTGAGTACAGTCTCCAATTATTATCCAAACAATCTAATTCGATTGAGGTCAGGACTCTGTGAAAGCCAGGTCATTAGGGCAATTCCTTCATCTTCTAATAGAGTAGTTCATTTTTATCTGAGTAGTAGGGTACGTTGTCCTGCTTGAAACTCTGTGGTTGAGGGTCAGCTGCTTGTTGATAGGTAAGAGTATGATGACGAAAGAGCTGTTTTATACTTCTGCAATAGACGAACAATGGGACCAGGTCCAGCAGAAAAAATGACTACCAAGACCATCACACTACCTCCTCCAAAATTAACCGTTTTCTTGACGCAGTTCAGAGTTAACATTTCCCCTACTTTACGTTTAATTTGTACTTTCCTATAAGAACCAAAGACTTCTATTTTTCTTCCATCATCACTAGAATGTACTTTCGACCACTGATCAATCGACCAAACGACATAATAATGACAAAACACAAGTATCACTTTCCGTTTTTTTTTTGAGATTGAAAGCTTCGATGCAGGGACAAATTATTCCAAACTAACTTGTTGAAGTCGAAGCAGATAGTAGACCGGGACACCGTATCACCAGACATGACATCTGTCTCACGAAAAATTTGACCAGAAGTGTTGAAACTACCTTGCAAGCTACTTTGAAGCCTGTCATGATCTTCTCTCAGCAATGATTTGGGAAGTCTACCATTCTTCGGTTTGGAATCAACAACTCCATACTGCTTATGTTGAGCCACAATATGTTGCACAATCGTTTTGGATCTCCATGTGGCAATAGAAATCTCTTGCAACGACAAATAGAGACTGTGTCAGAGGGGAAACTTGTGGACATTTCTTGAGGATGAATAGAAGATGGATGACTCCTTCATATCGTGCAAAATTATTAGAATTTTGTGGTAGAAGATGTATTAGAGTGATATAGCAAAGAATTATTCACAAATTATTATGTTAATCCGCGAATATTTCAAAGTTTATGATGGCTACCCTTAACTTTTGGCCAGAGCAAAATTTAGTGTTTGAAGTAAAATATGGAACTATTCCTAGATTATTTGTGCAAATGCTTTGAAATTTCATACGAATACAGACGAGTTCTATATGAATATACCTGCAAAATTTCAATAATGGGTGTTCTTTACTGTTTATGAAATTAAAGATATAGATAACTTGTTTTTGCCTACCCTTATATTATGTCCACTACTGTATAACATAAATCAAAATTAACTGTAAAATTAACAAAATTACGGAATAACTTACAGAAATGTAGATGCTTTTTCTCCACATTTTGTCGTTTGCCAATACATTGAACCTATGGGAAAGTCGCGCCATTTTGGATCTGTCGGTCACTCCATCCATATTTTCTAAAATCTTCAAAATAAGTTCGTCTGGAAGTGCATCAAAATAGTTCTGAAAAAAAAGTGAAAATATTTCAGCTTAAATCCAGCTTTAGTTATAAATAAAACAGCTAAATAAAACAATTGGACAGATTCAGAACAACTAATTATGTAATAACAGTTTAAAGTTACTCTTAGAAATGCATTTATAAAAATATTAAATTTAAAGTGACGCCCTCACGTGAAGGGATTTAGAGTTAGCGGCCATGTTTGTTTACAACTGGCAATGATTAGGTATTTATATAAATAATAATACTTATGAGATAATGCATATTATACGGTACTTATATTATAATACACATTATATATGTTTTTAAACACTCTAGAAGCAATCTAACTTAGAAAAGAAGCTCTGTAAACATGAATTTCTAGCTTTTCAAATAAACATGTGGCGCCATAAGATTGTTCCGGCAGTTGAATGTACTAAATTAGATAAATAATTGAGAACTCTACTGGAATAAGTAGCGGAATGGGTAACTGTACTGCAGTTCGTATCTGTAAGATAATAACGCTAATACGTAACTGTACGGTAATACGTAACTGTACGGTAATACGTAACTGTACGGTAATACGTAACTGTACGGTAATACGTAACTGTACGGTAATACGTAACTATACGGTTACTAATACGTAACTGTACAGTAATACGTAACTGTTCGGTAATACGTAACTTCAAAGTAATACGTAACTGCACGGTAATACGTAACTGCACAGTAATACGTAACTTCACGGTAATACGTAACTGTTCGGTGATACGTAACTGTTTGAGGATATGTAACTAACTGTACGGTAAAGCGGAACTTACTCTATCTTTTCATATCAATTACGATCACCAATCAAAAGCAGTTGATATTAGTTTCCAACTGTTTACGGTAAATTATTTCAACAGGTGATGAAAATCTACCTAATGCATTTAAATACTGATATCTATGTTTAAAAGTAAACTAGGGGAATATATAGATACGTACATTGATGTACCTAGAACTTGAAATATATGTGAGTGATTGCTATAAAATAGGGATATACTCAATTGAATTAGATACCAAGTGATAAAGCTAATCAACTTACCTTGTTACTTTCAGCCATTGTGATGTTGTCTTGCTTACAATTCAGGTAATTCAATCAGAACACACGTGGTTCTACACTGTAGAGTTTCGTCAGGTCGAACAGGAACTTGTTACCTCGACAAGCGATGGAGAAGAATGAAGCTTCGAAAACCGGCCGAATTTTTTTGGAAGATAGGTGTAGTTAGGCCTAGTTTGTAGGCCTATCTTCATAGAAGAAGTGATAGTTTTAATACGTAATACAACCGCACGGCAAATTTTTAGAATTAATATTGATAGTTTCGTTAATTTTAAGGTTACGTAATATGCTATTTTCATATTAAATATTATAAATGCGAATATTTATCAGATAATATCAATTTAATGGAGATATACCCACTACCCAGTGATAATATTCTTCACATGGTTTTCATATCCTTATTTTAATAACTAGAAAGGTATTATAAATTATGTACTGAATTGATATAGTTACATTTACCCATGGCAGTAAATATTAAAACAAACGGAATGTAAAAGAGTAATGTGAATTTGGCTAGGAAGGATATATTTAAAACAATGACGTCACACTCAAAGAGTGTACCTAGAGGGCGCCACCTGATAAGTACCAGGGTACTGGAACATAACGGGTATAGTAACTCAGGGTACAGGAACATGTAGGGTTTGGTACAGCTGATCGAATCTAGTTTGACGTGACCACCGGGTGACTGGAAATGGCGACTCTGACAGCACTTTGAAACATGGTAAAACCTACTTAAACTTGGTCACTTCCAAATTTAATTTTTTCAGTCTAAATTACTAACTAGACATTGGCTAAATTGTATTCAAATTATTTTTTTCCTTAATGGTTTTTCATAGGAACTACAATTTAGCAATCAACTAGCACTAGTTTAGGCTCCTAGGTAGCATATGTTCAAAACCCTATTTTTTTATAAATAAGTTAAAGAAATGAACAATAAAAACACACCTGAATTATATCTATATATTCAACTTTGAGGTTCAATCGCCATTTTCGCATTTCTTTTGCACGAAACCCTTATAAAATGACTTTAAACTTCTCGATATTAACATGCAAATACGAGAAATTATAAGCCACTCGGTCAAAAACAAGGAATATTTTATTGTGGTGACGTCATATTTTTGTGTCGTCTACTAGGTACTATACCCGTTTATGTTCCTGTACCCTGTAGTAGCTAGTAGACGACGCAAAAATATGACGAGATACACACCTTATCTCCAGTCTTAGTTAGTGAGACCATTACTTGTGAGTGTTCTAGTGAAGTTACACAGTGTATTTACCATTGCTTGATAATCGAATATATTCTCTTTAAAGTGTTAATTATACTAAGTTATTACCCTAAATACAGTTAAGCTTGGACCAGAGGCCTGAGGTCGGAACCATATTGGCAAGGTGGTTCTAGGGCATGGTACCATGAGTATTTAGTAGAAAGAGATATATTGAGAAAAAGGAATCTGAAAATAGTAAACAGAGTAAGATTCTAATCACACGTAACCCATACAGTGAACCGTTAGAAGGTTCCACAGTTGATGAGATAACCCCACAGGGGGAACCGTCACATTGGTCTCGTCTACTAGGTACTATACCCGTTTATGTTCCTGTACCCTATAGTAGCTAGTAGACGACGCAAAAATATGACGTCATCAAAGCAACACATTTCCTTTTTGTGACCGATCGGCTCACAATTCCTCTTACTTGCATGTTAATATCGAGAAGTTTATAGTCATTTTCGTGCAAAAATTCAATTCATGTGTGTTTTTATTGTTCATTTCTTTAACTTATCTATAAAAAATAGGGTCTTGAACATATGCTACCTAGGAGCCTAAACTAGCGCTAGTTAACTCAGGGTACAGGAACATAATCGGGTATAGTACCTAGCAGACGACACAAAAATATGACGTTACCACAACAACACATTCCTTGTTTGTGACCGAGCGGCTCATAATTCCTCGTATTTGCATGTTAATATCGAGAAGTTTGAAGTCATTTTATAAGAGTTTCGTGCAAAAGAAAAGCGAAAATGGCGATTGAACCTCAAAGTTCAATAAATAGATATAATTCAGGTGTGTTTTTATTGTTAATTTCTTTAACTTATCTAAAAAAATTGGGTCTTGAAAATATGCTACCTAGGAGCGTATAGTAGTGCTAGTTAACTGCTAAATTGTAGTTCCTATGAATAACAAATAAGGAAAAAAATAATGGAATACAATTTAACCAATGCCTAGTTAGTAATTGATCAGAAAAAAAATTAAATTTAGAAGTGCAATTTTAAGTAGGTTTTCCCATATTTGAAAGTGTGGTCAGATTCGCCATTTCCAGTCATCCGGTGGTCACGTCAAACTATAGATTCTATCAGCTGATTACCATACCCTATGTTACTGTATCCAGAGTTAACTGATCTATTGTAGTTCCTATGAAAAACAATTAAGGAATAAATAATGGGAATACAATTTAATCAATGTCTAGTTAGTAATTGATAAGAATTTTTTTAGATGTGATTAAGTTTAAGTAGGTTGTCCCATGTTTCAAAGTGTGGTCAGAGTCGCCATTTCCAGTCACGTAAAACTAGATTCGGCGAGCTGATTACCATACCTTATATGTTCCTGTACTCTGATAAGTACAAACTCTAAATGCTGTACCTAGAGGGCGCCATCTGATAGGTACGAACTCTAAAGAATGTACCTAGAAGGCACCACCTGATAGGTACAAACTCCAAAGACTGTACCTAGAGGGCGCCACCTGATAGGAACGAACTTTAAAGACTGTACCTAGAGGGCGCCATCTGATAGGTACGAACTATAAAGAATGTACCTAGAGGGCACCACCTGATAGGTACAAACTCTAAAGACTGTACCTAGAGGGTGACACCTGATAGGTACAAACTCTAAAGACTGTACCTAGAGCCTAGAGGGCGCCACCTGATAGGTACGAACTCTAAAGACTGTACCTAGAGCCTAGAGGGCGTCACCTGATAGGTACAAACTTTAAAGAATGTACCTAGAGGGCGTCACCTGATAGGTACAAACTCCAAAGACTGTACCTAGAGGGTGACACCTGATAGGTACGAACTCTAAAGACTGTACTTAGAGGGCGCCATCTGATTGGTTTGAACTCTAAAGAATGTACCTAGATGGCGCCACCTGATAGGTACGAACTCTAAAGACTGTACCTAGAGGGCGCCATCTGATAGGTACGAACTCTTAAGACTGTACCTAGAGGGTGCCACCTGATAGGTACAAACTCTAAAGAATGTACCTAGAGGGCGCCACCTGATAGGTACAAACTCCAAAAACTGTACCTTATAGAGGGCGCCACCTGATAGGTTTCGTTACTGGACGTTTCGTACTCTGACGTTTCGTACCCGGACGTTTCGTTAACGGTTGTTTCGTTACTAGGACGTTTCGTTACTAGATTTATCGTTTTTTTACCGGGAACTATTTTTTTATTTGAAATGGACTGCCAACTGCAATAATTATACCAATCCCATACAATATCAATTGATACTACTTTAAATCATAAGGTTTAACATACATTTTTTATCTGGTTATATATTGATTATAATCAGAGGTATTCCAATTAACAATCATCTCTTAATATCTTTGATTATAAAAGTTGGAAGTGAAAATTTCATGGATACCAATCGATATAGAAGGTGAATAACAATAATTATATTCCATTTTTTCCAACATGATCGAAAATGTGGTTCAGCCGAGAACTCGGACCTTGCTTACCGCCTACATTGGGAAAATCTTTTGTTCTTGATATTTCCGAAAATGTTTTAACGTTAGGATAAAAATCTAATTACCAGATGTTACAAGTTACCGAATGAAAATAACATAATGAAAAAAAATATGACCTTCCGCAATTTTGCAAAGATAATAAATATTTCCGATCATAAAAGAAAGACTATATAATGTAACATTTTAACTCTAAATTTAAATTCTCATTTACTATTTTCTAATATGATCGAAAATTTCCTGTGATTGGGGTTAAATTATATATAGGGTTATAAAAATTGATACAGATTTAAATATACAGGTCTCTCTATGGACCTGTACAACGGACATTACATGTACCGGGAAAGTGTCCTCTATGCCGATCAATGGACTTCGCTTTTGCTTCAGTTAAGGATTTGCACTTTGCAAGTTTTCTTTAACAGCATTTCAAAGAAACGTTAATGAAGATAAACAATCTCAGATTATTGTCGAATCATGGCTTACTTCCAACTTATTGGTTGGCGTGATTTTCTGCCTTTTCGTCAAAAAAAATAGAAGGTCAATATTTTCACTTGTAATAAAATTTACATTTTGCTATCAAATAATGCTTCTTTTCATTGATTCAAGTAATATATAGTTTCCCGATAGGTTAAAAATAATTTTAAATATGTTTATATTATATTTTTTTATATAATATCAATATAGCTGTATAGAGTATCTTAATATAATATATAGTAGTCTGTGTACCGCAATTTTCTCAAAACTCTAACTATAGCTTTGGGACAGTTATTAATTGAAGCTTTCATCACGTATAGAAACTATTTATTCAGGTTGCTGTTGGTTCAGTTCATAGCAGTGTACTACAAATGCAATTGTGCAGAACAAGAGGCATCACCTCCCAGAATATACAGTTAGATGTCGGGTGTGCTGTGGATATGGGAGGTGATTCACGGCTTTCCGGCCGTGGAAAGCAGATGTGTGGTGAGCGCCAGAGGTGATATTCCGTGAATGTGCAGAGGAAGCCTTTAGAATGTGTAACTGACTATGAAGACGACAACGGAGCACGATGCCTCACCCCCGATGCCAAACCAGACCCCAAGTAGGGTTGGTGGAGGAACATCTAAGATGAAAGAACTAATCATACTGCAATGGAAATTCGACTAATTAACCCAAAAGACAGATAAGCTGAGGTAACTAGTCGAGAGAGAAAAGATTGATGTAGTCCTAGTTCAAGAGTTTAAACTGGGACAGCAGGATAGGGTGACGGAAACTCCTGGATACTCCTCCATCAGGAAAAACCCGAAAGGCAGTGGCGCAGTACTGTACAGGGGAAAGGACCTTCGTGACCTACGTCAGGAGTAGTGTAAGATGGAAAGATGGAGTATATGAACTGCTAAGATATGAAAGCCTAGAAGGTTGTTCTTGGATGATATTATGGGACAGTTTGAAGAGCAGACGCTTGTGAGAGCTTTTGTTGATGATCTGGCCCTGGTGTGTTCTGATAGTAACAAAGCAGTAGCATCAAACACTAAGCAGGCCGAGATACCGCAGACTCCGATGACTCAAAATATACCCCGCATCTGACAGTCCTGGGAAAACTGCTACCAGCCATCAAATCACCTACTTTCCTGAGGGTGTAATATGACTCATGGCTTACATTCACGGTCCATGTGGAGGATGTGGTTACCAAGATGGAGGAGAGGAGCTGAATCCTCTTTCCCAAACAAAGAGCACACCGATGGAGGCCATTGAGCTGTAGGTGTTGCTGGACCAATTGAGGCCCGCTTTTAGAAAGATGCTCTAATGAAGTATGACAGATGAATAATTGTTGAGGAAGACTGCCCTAGGAGAATAACGACAGCAAATGCAGTGGCCATACGAACGAAGACGAGGGAGGTGACAGAAGATGGTGGTTAAAAGCAAGACGGCACTGTCCAGGTTGTGTGGAGTGGAGGAAAAATCCGCAAGACATATATTGGTGCATTGCTTGGAATTGGAGGACCTGAGGAGGAGACACAGCCGAGCCGAAGATATGGTGGAACTTATAAAAACCCGGTACCGATGGAAGCAATTCTCAGCAGTATGCGGTAGCGTTTCTCAGCAGTATGCGGTGGCGTTTCTCAGCAGTATGCGGTGGCGTTTCTTAGCAGTATACAGTTGTGTTTCTCAGCAGTATGCAGTGGCGTTTCTTAGCAGTATGCGGTGGCGTTTCTCAGCAGTATGCGGTTGCGTTTCTCAGCAGCAAGCGGTGGCGTTTCTCAGCAGTATGCGGTGGCGTTTCTCAGCAGTATGCGGTTGCGTTTCTCAGCAGTATGCGGTTGCGTTTCTCAGCAGTATGCGGTGGCGTTTCTCAGCAGTATGCGGAGTCGTTTCTCAGCAGTTTGCGATGGCGTTTCTTAGCAGTATGCGGTGGCGTTTCTCAGCAGTATGCGGTGGCGTTTCTTAGCAGTATGCGGTGGCGTTTCTCAGCAGTATGCGGTTGCGTTTCTCAGCAGTATGCGGTTGCGTTTCTCAGCAGTATGCGGTGGCGTTTCTCAGCAGTATGCGGTGGCGTTTCACAGCAGCATGCGGTTGCGTTTCTCAGCAGTATGCGGTGGCGTTTCTCAGCAGTATGCGGTGGCGTTTCTCAGCAGTATGCGGTTGCGTTTCTCAGCAGCAAGCGGTGGCGTTTCTCAGCAGCAAGCGGTGGCGTTTCTCAGCAGTATGCGGTGGCGTTTCTCAGCAGCAAGCGGTGGCGTTTCTCAGCAGTATGCGGTGGCGTTTCTCAGCAGTATGCGGTGGCGTTTCTCAGCAGCAAGCGGTGGCGTTTCTCAGCAGTATGCGGTGGCGTTTCTCAGCAGCAAGCGGTGGCGTTTCTCAGCAGTATGCGGTTGCGTTTCTCAGCAGTATGCGGTGGCGTTTCTCAGCAGTATGCGGTGGCGTTTCTCAGCAGCATGCGGTTGCGTTTCTCAGCAGTATGCGGTGGCGTTTCTCAGCAGTATGCGGTGGCGTTTCTCAGCAGTATGCGGTTGCGTTTCTCAGCAGCAAGCGGTGGCGTTTCTCAGCAGCAAGCGGTGGCGTTTCTCAGCAGTATGCGGTGGCGTTTCTCAGCAGCAAGCGGTGGCGTTTCTCAGCAGTATGCGGTGGCGTTTCTCAGCAGTATGCGGTTGCGTTTCTCAGCAGCAAGCGGTGGCGTTTCTCAGCAGTATGCGGAGGCGTTTCTCAGCAGTATGCGGTGGCGTTTCTCAGCAGTGTGCGGTGGCGTTTCTCAGTAGTATGCGGTGGCGTTTCTCAGCAGTATGGAGGCGTTTCTCAGCAGTATGGAGGCGTTTCTCAGCAGTATTTCATTAAGTAATTATTTCAAAATCTTTTCGATTCAAAATTTGACCTATATTGCATTCTTGCATGGTCTTCCTTTGGTTATTGAAAAACTGCTCCTGTACTCTTCTCACGATGATTAGAACAATCGATTACCAAACACTTATTAACAATTTTCCAAAGTTTGATATTCCAAAATGCAGCATAAACGGAGAAAATAAACTGAAAGAAATTTCCGAATTCAATCTATTAAGAATGGTCTAGCAGTATCCTGACTACCGATTATTCATATATGCATGAAAATTATCTCAGTTGTCTAGAATTTAATTAATAAATGTGTTGAGTCAAATATTAAATTATTACAGAAAGCAGTTGCAACGATAGAGAAAAATATTGACCTTCTATTTTTTCGATGAAAAGGCAGAAAATCAGGCCGTATCATTAAGTAAGCCATGGTTGAATGAATTTTTTTGTAAGAAAATTATAATATTTATAATTATAATGAACAAATTAAAACGGCAGGCATAACTGTAAATATTCTTACTAATATAAAATAGTTACACCTCTTTTTATTTTCTATAGAACTTATCTAATCAAAGAAAATTTATAGGAAAAAGGTAACTAGATCAAAATACTTAAATAATCAGAAAACAATAGGACATTTAAGTGTAGATTGTAATTTTGTAAATTGCAATACCTCTGAATATAATAAATGTTTGACTAAATCTATAAAACATATGTTAAACTATATAATTTGAAGAGGTCGTTGTAGCGATCTGCAGTCCGGTAGAACGGACAATTTTTGTGCTTTGTTGGAGTGTACGTTCAAAGATCGTCAGTTGTAAGGGATTTACCTGTATATATATATAATGTACCTATGGAATTGGTATAATTTGTAGTCTATAACTCATTTCAAATTAAAGAAATTGTTCGTTCGGGAACAAAATATCTGGTAACGAATCGTCCTATAGTAACGAAACGTCCGGTAACAAAACGTCCAAGCACCGTAATTACAGTAAAATCACGGTGCTAGGAAAATTCGTCCGCGGAAAACTCGTCCATGGAAAATTCGTCCACAGAAAATTCGTCCACGGAAAATTCGTCTGCGGAAAATTCGTCCACGGAAAATTCGTCCACGGAAAATTCGTCCGTTTTCTTAAATTTGGAATAGAAAGAAAGACATTATTGAGTGTTAACAATATAATATGCAAGAAATAATTGCAGCTGTTGATGAAAAATGTATTCTATGTAGCTAATATATTATGTTATCTATAATTAAAAAGACAAAAATAACTTAATCAAATATTTAAATTGAATAGTTTGACATTTTCAGCAATGCAATATTTGTCTAAAAAGTTTTATTTCATTCGAAGTGACTTGCAATACTAGCTTTATATTTTTACGACGATATCTCGATATTTTGCCTTTTACGCTGTGTGACATCTCTCTTTGTTTGAATTCTTTTAGTTTGGGTTAACTCTTATACCAAATATTAGGATGCTATTTCTTGAACATTCCAAAATTCATTATAATTTAACGGTTTTTCGCGTTGATTTCGTGTTCCCTGTTTTATTCCAATGTACGTAGCTTCAAAGTAGTTAAAAAACTCAATTGACATCCTCGTATAAATTTTCAGTAACGCCAACAACATCTTTAGGTGTTAAGAACGCTAAGTCACCAAACATTTTATCTTGAATTAAGTTAATGAAATTATTATATATTCATCAAGATTAATGTTTCATGAATTTTGCAGAACAACAAACTTTATAATGGATGCAACAAAGTAGATTAACTATGTTCTATCACCTACTTACATTAAATTACTTAATAATAAAACATTGATCATAATATTATATTCCATTCAAATTAATTATTTTCGTTTAATAGACGAATTTTCCGTGGACGAATTTTGCGTGGACGAATATTGCGTGGACGAATTTTCCGGTCACGAATTTTCCGTAGACGAATTTTCCGTGGACGAATTTTCTGGGGACGAATTTTCCGGTCACGAAAATCACATAGTATTGTACTTTATAATAATAATACTTTCAGTGCGAGTATTATCAGTGTCCGAATACTGTAAGTACTCTTCATTTCCCTCTTTCCAACCTAACTCAAAAGTTCAGTCGGTAAAATATGCAAAGGAAGATCCTAACGACTTGCCATCATAGAAATGGTTCTTGCTGACAGCCTGGCAATATCTCCTGACAGGAGGCAATCTGCCCTGACAGCTGGCAATATGAAGGCACATTACTCCTGTCAGAAGCAGTGGATTGATACATCACCGGTCAGAATGCTTACCGCACACAGGGGACTGTATGCAGATTTACGGGGGTGGGGTTCTGGTAGACTGGCCCTTTGGGGTTGAAGTAGCGACCAAGGGGGTTGTAATTGGTTGAAATATGTAAGTGTAGGGTAAGTTACAAATTATCGAACTGTTATACATCATCGATCGTATAAAAATAATATAATTGAACATTTTAGATGGTTACAGTATCTATGATACCTTCAGGTATCAACATAACATACATCTACATCACTAAAAATCAATTATTGAAGAAAATAAGTTAAATTTCTCTAATCTGTCCAGAAAATATAGATACATAGCTAAGCTCTTCCATTTAAAACTGAAATAATATACTGATGAAGTTACAGGTGAAATGATACACAACAACAATCATACCCTGGGTATAGAGCTGATGAAGTTACAGGTGAAATGATACACAACAACAATCATACCCTGGGTATAGAGCTGATGAAGTTACAGGTGAAATGATACACAACAACAATTATACCCTGGGTATAGAGCTGATGAAGTTATAGATGAAATTATTTACAACAACAATCATACCCTAAGTATAGACCTGTACATAGTTCAGTTATTTATGCATATAAAATAGTATAGGTATATAAGTATATATACACACATCCTTATATAAAGGGTGACCAACAAAAAAGTGTACCCATCTTAGAATTAATATAAATATCGTATTCATAAGTAGTTAAAAGTTAAATTGAATTAAATTTTAAAATAGATTTTTTTCATGTATCCATTCTAACACCGTCATTGCATAAGATTGTACGTGTACGATATTTATATTAATTCAAACTTGGGTACACTTTCTTCTGGGTCACCCTGTATATATTTATCTTATGTAGATGCTGGAGTTGAGCAATATCTTAAATACAGGGTGGGGCGTAAGTTTGGAAGCAAATGAAAGTGCATATTATAATACAACGAGTGCAGATAATGCTCTAATCTAGCACGAAAATCACAAGCCAATGGGCCAATAATAAGCCGATAATTTGCCAACAAAAATCATAAATACAACAAAAATCATAAATTTATTCAAAATGTCCCCCCTTGTTTTTAATAACAGCCTCAAATCTCCTCCGAACTCCTCCTACTGCGGCACGCAACTGTTCTTGTGAAATTTCCTTCCAAGATCTCTGGAGCGAATGCTTTAAATCATCCACACTGCGATGGAATTTACCACAGCCTTTGATTCAAGAATGGACCATACCGAAAAGTCCATAGGATTAACATCTGGGGAGCAGGGAGGCCACATTTCTTTGGACCAAAACCGTGGAAGATGGTCATGGCACCAGTTTTGAGTGACATTTGCAGTATGTGAAGTCGCGCCGTCTTGCTGAAATGTCCATAGAGTGTCATTACCGAAGTGATCCTTAGCTGACTCCAACATTGGCGTCAAAATATTCTCAATATAACATTTAGCATTGATTTTGGCGCCTTGTTCCACAAAAATTAAAGGAGATCTCCAAGTTTCTGAAACGGCGGCCCAGACCATTACTGAAGCAGGTTTCATGGTTCTGTGGACAGTTTTTTGGTTGTATGGGATGTCTTTTGCACTTTTACCAATTATTATGTCATTCCTCCGGTTGTGAGCCATTTCCACTGTGAAATTTTTTTCGTCAGACCAAACAAATTCACCAGCCGTGCCAGACTTCAATTCTCTCAGAGGTGCTTTGCTTCTCTCCAATCTCTTTTTCTTTACAGCTTCTGACAGAGTCTGTCTCTTTTGGAGGGTGAAAGAGGACATCTTTAGGTCTTCTTTGACAACTCTTCTCATTGTTCTGGGACTCACATTAGCTGTTTTGGCTAACAATCGTATTGACCTTTTCGGGTTCCTCCTGATCTTCTCTCGGGCACATTTTATCAGTTGTTTGGTGCGTTGTGAGCGTGGTCTACCACTTCTTGGACGATCAGTCAAGTCTCCTCTCTCATTAAAACGCTTCACACACTTCCAAACAGTCGATCTCGCTATTGAGAGAGTCTTTGAAATAACGGAATCTGACTTCCCGGCACGGTGTAGAGCAATAATGGCTTCTCTTTTATCTGACATTTTTGAATTGACTAAATTTTTGTAAAGAATAACACTGCCACGTCATAATGTAGTGTCTCTACTATAGTTCAAACCCTATCACCTACTTAAGAACTTATTTTTAAGAATTATTTTAATGTTTGAAAAATTGCTTCCAAACTTACGCCCCACCCTGTAAGTGATTAACCCAGCAAGAAGGATTTATTCCTGGCCTATTAAGGGAATATTCAAGGAATAAATCCTTCTTGCGTGTTAACGTGTTCCATAATATACTAAATACAAATAAAATGTTAAATATTACATGGATATTGTGAACAGTTTTCCGTGGATATTGTGTACAGTTTTCCGTGGATATTGTATACAGTTTTCCGTGGATATTGTGTACAGTTTTACGTGGATATTGTGTACAGTTTTACGTAGATATTGTGTACAGTTTTCCGTGGATATTGTGTACAGTTTTCCGTGGATACTGTACAGTTTTCCGTGGATATTGTGTACAGTTTTCCATGGATATTGTGTACAGTTTTCCGTGGATATTGTGTACAGTTTTCCGTGGATACTGTGTACAGTTTTCCATGGATATTGTATACAGTTTTCCGTGGATATTGTATACACTTTTCCGTGGATATTGTGTACAGTTTTCCGTGGATATTGTGTACAGTTTTCCGTGGATATTGTGTACAGTTTTCCGTGGATATTGTGTACAGTTTTCCGTGGATATTGTGTACAGTTTTCCGTGGATACTGTGTACAGTTTTCCGTGGATATTGTGTACAGTTTTCCGTGGATATTGTGTACAGTTTTCCATGGATATTGTGTACAGTTTTCCGTGGATATTGTGTACAGTTTTCCGTGGATACTGTGTACAGTTTTCCATGGATATTGTATACAGTTTTCCGTGGATATTGTATACACTTTTCCGTGGATATTGTGTACAGTTTTCCGTGGATATTGTGTACAGTTTTCCGTGGATATTGTGTACAGTTTTCCGTGGATATTGTGTACAGTTTTCCGTGGATATTGTGTACAGTTTTCCGTGGATACTGTGTACAGTTTTCCGTGGATATTGTGTACAGTTTTCCGTGGATATTGTGTACAGTTTTCCGTGGATACTGTGTACAGTTTTCCGTGGATATTGTGTACAGTTTTCCGTGGATATTGTGTACAGTTTTCCGTGGATATTGTGTACAGTTTTACGTGGATATTGTGTACAGTTTTACGTAGATATTGTGTACAGTTTTCCGTGGATATTGTGTACAGTTTTCCGTGGATACTGTGTACAGTTTTCCGTGGATATTGTGTACAGTTTTCCGTGGATATTGTGTACAGTTTTCCGTGGATATTGTGTACAGTTTTCTGTGGATACTGTGTACAGTTTTCCGTGGATATTGTATACAGTTTTCCGTGGATATTGTATACAGTTTTCCGTGGATATTGTGTACAGTTTTCCGTGGATACTGTGTACAGTTTTCCGTGGATATTGTGTACAGTTTTCCGTGGATATTGTGTACAGTTTTCCGTGGATATTGTGTACAGTTTTCCGTGGATATTGTGTACAGTTTTCCGTGGATATTGTGTACAGTTTTCCGTGGATATTGTGTACAGTTTTCCGTGGATATTGTGTACAGTTTTCCGTGGATATTGTGTATAGTTTTCCGTGGATACTGTGTACAGTTTTCCGTGGATACTGTGTACAGTTTTCCGTGGATATTGTATACAGTTTTCCGTGGATATTGTATACAGTTTTCCGTGGATATTGTGTACAGTTTTACGTAGATATTGTGTACAGTTTTCCGTAGATATTGTGTACAGTTTTCCGTAGATATTGTGATCGGATATTCGTCTTCGGAACATTGCTAAATTTTCTTCGGTTTGACTCCTTGAATATTGAATATCTATATTCAATATTATTACTAAATTATTGTTAATATTATTATTATTATTGACTAATCTTCTCAATAAATTTCAGGCAATTTGGTTGATTACTTTTTGAGGTATGCAAAAAAGAAGATTATAAAAAAATTAATGAATACCGCCTAAAATATAACTTTTCACAATCTGCGAAGGTAATAAGAGTTTATAGGGTATAACTCCAAGTTACCGGATGGTTCTGTTTTCGATTATGTAAGATATTTTATCATGGAATTTTTTTATTATAATTATTTTATATTAAAATATTTTATCATAATTCTACTATAGAAGCCAATGTGTCTTTTTCTTACACTTTATTAATTTCACATGTATTCATTGTTTCCACGGTATCCTTAGTATCCATGGTATCCCTAGTATTTATGGTGTCCCTAGTATCCATGGTATCCCTAGTATTTATGGTGTCCCTAGTATCCATGGTATCCCTAGTATTTATGGTGTCCCTAGTATCCATGGTATCCCTAGTATCCATGGTATCCCTAGTACCCATGGTATCCCTAGTATCCATGGTATCCCTAGTACCAATGGTATCCCTAGTATTTATGGTGTCCCTAGTATCCATGGTATCCCTAGTATTTATGGTGTCCCTATAGCATCCATGGTATCCCTAGCATCCATGGTATCCCCTGTATCCTTGTTTGAGTGCCTATCCATGGTATCATTATAGCATCCATTGTATCACTATAGTATCCATGGTATCCCTATAGCATCCATTATATCACTATAGCATCTATTGTATCACTATAGCATCCATGGTATCACTATAGCATCCATGGTATCACTATAGCATCCATGGTATCACTATAGTATCCATGGTATCACTATAGCATCCATGGTATCACTATAGCATCCATGGTATCACTATAGCATCCATGGTATCACTATAGTATCCATGGTATCACTATAGCATCCATGGTATCACTATAGCATCCATGGTATCCCTATAGCATCCATGGTATCCCTATAGCATCCATGGTATCACTATAGCATCCATTGTATCCCCAGTATCCATATTTAAGTGCCTGCATCTTCCCTCTTCATTGTACAGGCGATAACTGCAAATTTCATGAATAGATTTGTAGCAAGTGACTCCATTTTGGAAGTTTAAAAATTATCAACATTAATTTAAAAAGAACATAATTATATGGGTTAAATACCGAGTTATCGAACGGTTTCACACTTTCGGTCATTTAATAAATAATATATTCTAACTAATATCCATGAATACCAATTAAAATAAAACGATAGATTACACATATTTTTCTTACACGAAATTACGAAACAGTTCGATAACTCGGTACTTACCCTAGATAATTTATTAGTTATTACATTCTCCCACTCGACAGTTCAAGTAAACCAAACATACCATCTCAAAGGGTTAGCCAAAGTACTTTCCCCACCGCATCTACATAAAGCCTAATAGCAATGGGACCGAGTATAGCTCCCTGGGGCACGCCTCAAAATCTTACCAATACGCTCTAAATCGGCAGCCAATAAACAGTAAAGAATCTCATTCCATTATCTGGAACCCTTTCGAACGGGAGGCTTTTTGATTGGTTTGGAATGGGATTCGGAATTGCGTCAGAAAGACACGTCAATTCTGACGTCTAATTGGTTTGGAGGGAATTGCTGTGAGGCGTATTCTTATTTTCGACGTCACTGAGGTATTGGGTTGAAATAAATGATAAACCAATCGGACTTTCAGGATTCTTTTATTAGTGCTGCGTGATCAAGAATTTATCCTCAATTTTCGATCATGTATAAATATATAATAATAATCAAGATAGTAATAGGTTAACAGTATTACTGTAGTGAACCTTTATATGACTGCAGTGAACCTTTAAATGACTGCAGTGAACCTTTAAATGACTGCAGTGAACCTTTAAATGACTGTAGTGAACCTTTAAATGACTGCAGTGAACCTTTAAATGACTGCAGTGAACCTTTAAATGACTGCAGTGAACCTTTAAATAACTGCAGTGAACCTTTAAATGACTGCAGTGAACCTTTAAATGACTGTAGTGAACCTATAAATGACTGCAGTGAACCTTTAAATGACTGCAGTGAACCTTTAAATGACTGCAGTGAACCTTTAAATGACTGCAGTGAACCTTTAAATGACTGCAGTGAACCTTTAAATGACAGCAGTGAACCTTTAAATGACTGCAGTGAACCTTTAAATGACTGCAGTGAACCTTTAAATGACTGCAGTGAACCTTTAAATGGCTGCAGTGAACCTTTAAATGACTGCAGTGAACCTTCAAATGACAGCAGTGAACTTTTAAATGACTGCAGTGAACCTTGAAATGACTGCAGTGAACCTTTAAATGACTGCAGTGAACCTTTAAATGACTGCAGTGAACCTTTAAATGACTGTAGTGAACCTATAAATGACTGCAGTGAACCTTTAAATGACTGCAGTGAACCTTTAAATGACTGCAGTGAACCTTTAAATGACTGCAGTGAACCTTTAAATGACTGCAGTGAACCTTTAAATGACAGCAGTGAACCTTTAAATGACTGCAGTGAACCTTTAAATGACTGCAGTGAACCTTTAAATGACTGCAGTGAACCTTTAAATGGCTGCAGTGAACCTTTAAATGACTGCAGTGAACCTTTAAATGACTGCAGTGAACTTTTAAATGACTGCAGTGAACCTTTAAATGACTGCAGTGAACCTTTAAATGACTGCAGTGAACCTTTAAATGACTGCAGTGAACCTTTAAATGATAGCAGTGAACCTTTAAATAACTGCAGTGAACCTTTAAATGACTGCAGTGAACCTTTAAATGACTGCAGTGAACCTTGAAATGACTGCAGTGAACCTTTAAATGACTGCAGTGAACCTTTAAATGACTGCAGTGAACCTTTAAATGACTGCAGTGAACCTTTAAATAACTGCAGTGAACCTTTAAATGACTGCAGTGAACCTTTAAATGACTGCAGTGAACCTTTAAATGACTGCAGTGAACCTTTAAATAACTGCAGTGAACCTTTAAATGACTGCAGTGAACCTTTAAATGACTGCAGTGAACCTTGAAATGACTGCAGTGAACCTTTAAATGACTGCAGTGAACCTTTAAATGACTGCAGTGAATCTTTAAATGACTGCAGTGAACCTTTAAATGACTGCAGTGAACCTTTAAATGACTGCAGTGAACCTTTAAATGACTGCAGTGAACCTTTAAATGACTGCAGTGAACCTTTAAATGACTGCAGTGAACCTTTAAATGACTGCAGTGAACCTTTAAATAACTGCAGTGAACCTTTAAATGACTGCAGTGAACCTTTAAATAACTGCAGTGAACCTTTAAATGACTGCAGTGAACCTTTAAATGACTGCAGTGAACCTTTAAATGACTGCAGCGAACTTTTAAATGACTGCAGTGAACCTTTAAATGACTGCAGTGAATCTTTAAATAACTGCAGTGAACCTTGAAATGACTGCAGTGAACCTTTAAATGACTGCAGTGAACCTTTAAATGACTGCAGTGAACCTTTAAATGACTGCAGTGAACCTTTAAATGACTGCAGTGAACCTTTAAATGACTGCAGTGAACCTTTAAATGACTGCAGTGAACCTTTAAATGACTGCAGTGAACCTTTAAATAACTGCAGTGAACCTTTAAATGACTGCAGTGAACCTTTAAATGACTGCAGTGAACCTTCAAATGACTGCAGTGAACCTTTAAATGACTGCAGTGAACCTTTAAATGACTGCAGTGAACCTTTAAATGACTGCAGTGAACCTTTAAATGACTGCAGTGAACCTTTAAATGACTGCAGTGAACCTTTAAATGTCTGCAGTGAACCTTTAAATGACTGCAGTGAACCTTTGAATGACTGCAGTGAACCTTTAAATGACTGCAGTGAACCTTTAAATAACTGCAGTGAACCTTGAAATGACTGCAGTGAACCTTTAAATGACTGCAGTGAACCTTTAAATGACTGCAGTGAACCTTTAAATGACTGCAGTGAACCTTTAAATGACTGCAGTGAACCTTTAAATGACTGCAGTGAACCTTTAAATGACTGCAGTGAACCTTTAAATAACTGCAGTGAACCTTTAAATGACTGCAGTGAACCTTTAAATGACTGCAGTGAACCTTTAAATGACTGCAGTGAACCTTTAAATGACTGCAGTGAACCTTTAAATGACTGCAGTGAACCTTTAAATGACTGCAGTGAACCTTTAAATGACTGCAGTGAACCTTTAAATGACTGCAGTGAACCTTTAAATAACTGCAGTGAACCTTTAAATGACTGCAGTGAACCTTTAAATGACTGCAGTGAACCTTTAAATGACTACAGTGAACCTTTAAATGACTGCAGTGAACCTTTAAATGTCTGCAGTGAACCTTTAAATGACTGCAGTGAACCTTTAAATGACTGCAGTGAACCTTTAAATGACTGCAGTGAACCTTTAAATAACTGCAGTGAACCTTTAAATGACTGCAGTGAACCTTTAAATAACTGCAGTGAACCTTTAAATGAGTGCAGTGAACCTTTAAATGACTGCAGTGAACCTTTAAATGACTGCAGTGAACCTTTAAATGACTGCAGTGAACCTTTAAATGACTGCAGTGAACCTTTAAATAACTGCAGTGAACCTTGAAATGACTGCAGTGAACCTTTAAATGACTGCAGTGAACCTTTAAATGACTGCAGTGAACCTTTAAATGACTGCAGTGAACCTTTAAATGACTGCAGTGAACCTTTAAATGACTGCAGTGAACCTTTAAATGACTGCAGTGAACCTTTAAATGACTGCAGTGAACCTTTAAATAACTGCAGTGAACCTTTAAATGACTGCAGTGAACCTTTAAATGACTGCAGTGAACCTTTAAATGACTGCAGTGAACCTTTAAATGACTGCAGTGAACCTTTAAATGACTGCAGTGAACCTTTAAATGACTGCAGTGAACCTTTAAATGACTGCAGTGAACCTTTAAATGACTGCAGTGAACCTTTAAATAACTGCAGTGAACCTTTAAATGACTGCAGTGAACCTTTAAATGACTGCAGTGAACCTTTAAATGACTACAGTGAACCTTTAAATGACTGCAGTGAACCTTTAAATGTCTGCAGTGAACCTTTAAATGACTGCAGTGAACCTTTAAATGACTGCAGTGAACCTTTAAATGACTGCAGTGAACCTTTAAATAACTGCAGTGAACCTTTAAATGACTGCAGTGAACCTTTAAATAACTGCAGTGAACCTTTAAATGAGTGCAGTGAACCTTTAAATGACTGCAGTGAACCTTTAAATGACTGCAGTGAACCTTTAAATGACTGCTGTGAACCTTTAAATGACTGCAGTGAACCTTTAAGCAAAAAAGGAATGATAAATTTTTCATCAAATAGTTTTAGAAATGCTTTTTGTTTCTTAATTTAACGAATTAAAAATATAATCAAATTTTAGTATAAAAATTAATATACACTGCGTTCGGTTTGATTATGCATGCTAAAATTTTCTATTTAAAAATAATAATTTTTACATTAAATTTCATTTTTACAGATCTATGTAAATGTGGTGAGTTAACTTTATCATTTGGATACCTAGAGTGCTATTTTTTCATTTTATAAACAAGCTCTGGCATCAATTTCAATTTTTTTGTTATGACAACCGTTCAGTTAGATTAAGCAAGCTGTCAATTTCAGACGGTATTCTGCAACCATGGGTAAAAGAGCTGGCTTGAATAATGCGGCCCGTGCTATAATCACTTCCCTGCTTGGTGAGGGTAAAGGTACACTTGAAATTTCAAGAATTATGGGCAGGGATCATCGTACAATAAAGTCCTTCGTGTTTTCCGGGAAAACTGGCAGAAAAACGCCGGAAAGATCCCACTAAAAGAAGGTTTCACCAAGAGATCTCCGTAATTTGAAGCGAGAGATGGCGAGGAATCCCAATGCGACCAGCAAATCAATTTTCGATGCTGCAGCTGCCCCTAAAGTGGGCAAAACGACGCGATGCAAGGCACTCCAATCCATCGGTAGGGTGAAGAGCCCCATCAAACGGCCACTTCTCAGCAAGAAACACAAGGCAAAGCGAGTTGAATGGGCAGAACGGTATCACAAGCTTAACTTCTCCAATGTTATCTTCACTGATGAATGTCGTGCAACCATGGACGGACCGGATGGCTGGGCGCGTGGTTGGGTCCTCGATCAACGTCAACCAAGGCTGAGGATGCGTCGCCAACAAGGAGGTGGTGGAGTAATGTTTTGGGCTGGCATTCAAGGCAGCGCAATTATTCGGCCATTCATGGTTTCTGAAGGAGTAAAAATCAATGCAA
Organism: Caprella mutica; assembly: GCA_947561585.1. Classification (NCBI taxonomy): domain Eukaryota; kingdom Metazoa; phylum Arthropoda; class Malacostraca; order Amphipoda; family Caprellidae; genus Caprella; species Caprella mutica. The sequence goes on along the minus strand of CANNZV010001328.1, from coordinate 107,729 downwards.
AAGCGTATTGCGAGCTTCTGGATAAGTTCCTTCTTCCATGGTTAGAGAACCAGCCACTGCTGAGAAGAAAAAAATTAATTTTTCAGCACGATAATGCTCCAGCACATAAAGCAAAGTTCACTTCGGGAAGGAAAAGATAATGGTGTGGCCAGCAAATAGCCCGGATCTGAACCCCATCGAAAACCTTTGGGCAATAATCAAGAGGCGTGTTTATCAAGACGGGAGGCAATTTACAAGTACTGCTGAACTGTGGAGAGCAATACAAGATGCTGTTGCCACTGTAACTCCAGCTGAAATCAAGAAACTTACATCATCAGTTGATTCTCGGGTCATGAAGATCATCAAAACTGATGGTAGCCATATTTCTTATGAATCACCTAAAATAAAACAGTTTTAGTCAACTTTCATGTTGTATTTGAATGTTTTTGGCATTATTAGTGCATCTTTAATTAAATAAAGATAAATTATTAACCTTGTTTATCATTTAAACCTTCAAAATTCGATTAAGTTAAACACTTGCATAATCTAGCTGAACGGATACCAAATCAAAAATGTCAATATATTGTTATTTTATGTTTATGAATTGTGAAATTAGTGTTTAAAGCATTAGAATTTTAAAAATACGTCTTCTAGTTTTGATATATCTGTTGACATCCAATGCATTGTGAACATTATTAATTTTATCATGAAAAAATCAATATGCATAATCAAGCCGAACGCAGTGTATATTTTAAAATTTATATTATTTATTTTGATACAGTAAAAAACATTTGAAAATTTTGTACTATACTTTTAAAACAATTATTTCATCTACCTGATTGTCGTTTCTGAAAAGAATTTCTAACCACGTTACCTATGATTTAGATGGGATCTAAATGCTCCTCCTTTGTGTTCTAATTAACACTAAAGTCTCCCCTGACTCTGTTTTCTATTAGCGGGCTGATCGTTTTCTGTTCGCCAGGGGGCACTTAGCTATTCGTCTCATTGTTAGAGTTAGATCAATTACAGCGTGTAAAAGACTGGTAATTGCTGGGTATGGTTTTAACTGGCCTGGTGATTGCTAGTCCAAGCTGTGCTATGATTACACGACACAAAATTAAACAAACAGAGTTAGGAAACAGGAAAAATAGGGGCCTTGTGATGGTAGGACGTGTGAATAGTAGGGTATATTACGAATTATCGGTCAGTTTCACATCTTCGGTCACATAAGAAAAACGATGTTATAATTGCTATTTTTATTTAAGTTGGTATCCATGATACCTGCAGGTATCATGGATACCAACTAAAATAAATATAAAATAACAATTCAATAATATCGTTTTTTCTTATGTGACCGAAGATGTGAAACTGACCGATAATTCGTAATATACCCTAACTAGGATATTCTTCTATGGCCCCAAAATGAATTTATTTTAGTGACTGTTTGAATTGAAATATATTAGAATGAATCAGAAACACATTTATCTTGTAAATACTTTCATTAAAAATATGGTGGGGATATAGAAGATTAAGTGGGGAAAGTTATGGTGGGGCCATACAAGAGTAAGTGGATCCCCTCTTAATCTGTTATTGCCCCACCATAAATTTCTTATATTTCTTATATTTATTCGTGGTTTATGATTGTTGAACGAAATCTTCTTAACTCTTGAAATTGATAAACTGCAACGGAAATTTGCTAGTTAAAAATAACAGGAATCTCCATGACAGTAGAACTCCTCTATAATGAACTCCTCTATAGTGAATGTAGTGTCCTGAGTAAGGAAGTAGCCTCTATAGTGAACAAATTTTCTTCAGTCTGCCATGAAAGACCATTAGTTATAGAAAACTGATGGCCATTAATGGCAGACTAAAGAAATTTATTCACTATACAGGCTACTTCCTTACTCAGGACAGTACATTCACTATAGAGGAGTTCATTATAGAGGAGGTTTACTGTATAGCATTAATCTTGATATGCTATTTTACAAAACACAAACTGTAACAAATTCCAGTCATTAAAAGGGTTACAATGACCACAAATTACAACGTGGGACATCGTGCAGGACGTAAAACTCCAAAAACCGCCTCTTTTACTCGTCCTGATGCCAACAGACTGTATGTAAAACTGTGTAATGAGGGTAAGTTCCAAGTTATCGGATCGTTCTACATTTTAAATCATATAAGAAAAATATATATAACTAGAGTAATTTCCCGTTAAAAATAACGGGTCATCATAAATATCAATTTTTTACCCGTTATTAGGTTACTTTTAATGAATTCAATTAAAATTAAATTTTCTGCATAGTCTAATTTATTTCATAGATAAAATGCATTTAAAAATTGAATAAAAATAGGGGAATTTAAATATAAAGTCAATATATTCCCGTGCGTATCATAGTTACATTCTTCATGTTTAATACCCGTAGTGTAAAAGCGGACACAAAATAAATAAATAAACACACTACAGGGATTATTAGTATAGATAGTTATTACTGATTTAAAGGTTCACTGCAGTCATTTAAAGGTTCACTGCAGTTATTCAAAGGTTCACTGCAGTCATTTAAAGGTTCACTGCAGTTATTTAAAGGTTCACTGCAGTCATTCAAAGGTTCACTGCAGTTATTTAAAGGTTCACTGCAGTCATTTAAAGATTCACTGCAGTCATTTAAAGGTTCACTGCAGTCATTTAAAGGTTCACTCCAGTCATTTAAAGGTTCACTGCCCAATCAGAAATTCAGAGGAGCAGTATGGGCGATTATGGGATTTCAGTGGAGGCATGCCACTCATAATCACCTGTGGCATTATGGGTGGCCCATGTCCAAATTGGCGCCCATAAATTGAGGGGAGGCGAAGCCACCCTTGGACGCATATAGTTAAGAGAGTTTAAAACTACCATGTACTCCCATAAAATGCTCCCTAAATTTTCGACAATAATTAAATATTCTTAATTAATTTCACATTAAATGTGCTTTATTGAGATTTAGCAGGAAAATTAAATTTATGTTTAATTTGATAATTATTTTTTTTAATTCAATATCTCAAATAGAGAAAACTTGCTAACCATAAATATGGCTTTAATGTATTTATAGCTAGATGTACTTTGATCACAATATACATGTTCACAATTAATAGTTAATGCATAGGTTGCTTGAATGAAAATAATAAGGTAATAATCTAACGTAGGAGGAATTAAGAATACCATGAAATTTTTGTAATGCTTTAATAATGCCAAGTAAATAGAACTTATTAAAATCTATAAATATTAACATATGGAGAAATGATGGAAACAACATTTTTGTATAATACATCTACTTCATAAAAGCTACTATATAGAGTGGAATAAATCGTGAATCAAACTAACAGAAATGGCTATAGATTGCTATAAACTACATAACATAAGAGTCACTTAGGTTACTGTTTATAGATTTGTATTGCATATTTATATTTCCTTCAAATAAAATAAACACTAATATCATCTCTTATTTGTACGACTTTACTCTTAAATTATATAAATAGTGCTTATAAAATAAAAAATTCTTTCATCTCTAAAGCAAAGTTAATATAAAAAATGTATCCTTAATAAAAAATAGAATGAAACAATATCAATATTGTTATACGTCACGATAATATTGACTATATCCTTTGATAAATTAGTTTAATAGGGGGTTTCGGCCTTGAAGTTCATATCGCTGACGTCAAAATAAAATATATACAAGGGACTTTGAGGATATAGACAAGAAAGTGGCTTCGTTAACAAAGTTATCTACCATATCTTCGGAGACCATGCTCGTGGATATAGAAAAGCTACTCCGTGAATGCAGTCAATTACCAAGGAATGTGACGAAAAGGGACACAAGCACCGGTGACTGTACTAAGGGATGGAAGAGGAAAATGAAGAGGTGATAGTAAATGAAGCCTACCTAACAAAAATCTAAGAACTTGCAACCATAGGAGCATTCCAATTCAATCTCATCAACGATTGAGAGTTGCACCAATGGAGTCCTCTTCATCATCATATGGGGAGGTTTTCGTTTGTAGAAGTGTTGACAGCACCTGATGAAATAATTTATATATAATAACACTATAACATTATCCCTTGTAACTAGTATATGAAATAAATGTTCTCAGAAAACTAAAAATTGTGTACGCATCTCTTATAAACAAAATCGGATTAATAAAAAATGCTAATTAATTCATGATTGTTTTTGAAGTTTCACTTCATTATTGGTCATAAAGTGTTAATAAAATTTAGACCAATTCGTTAGCTATTGAATGTTTAACCACAGACACAACTATCAATCCATCTCAATAGTGACTCATATTCCTAACAGGTTGAAGTCTAATGATTAGTTCATATCAAATTTCTGATGGAAGGATTAAGTTCAATTGACTATTTAGAAATTTCAAAAATACCTTTCAAACGCAGTTTCCGGTAACCCTCTCAGTCCTTTGAAGACTGTTTGCAGAGAAACGAATGCATCTTTCTTCTGCAGCTTCTTGTGTATCTGAAAAGTTTTTAGTCAGTGAAACAAATTTAACAGTACCTGTTAGCAACTTAGTATAGAATGATAATTATACCAATTTTAATATCAACTAGCTTATTGGTAACAATTCAACACTTACCTACTACATATGAACATGAATGATGTATTTTATAGCTTATCTTCGAAAATTTTCTTTTATCACCCATCCAAGTGAGATAATTGGATACCTAAATCCAAGATGGAAGATGTCTGAAAAAAAAAATTATTAAATTTCCAGAACGATATTATGTTCAACATTTTAAACTCACAAAGTCCTAATGTTTGATCAAAGAATCCAATTCTTCTAAATCACCGTCTGGTTGTGGGAAACCTGACGTATTCTTAGCTTCCTTCATCCTCCTTATGATGAAGTCCAACTTTTTGTGAAGATTCTGATTTGAAATCACTAAGTTGCCCTCGTCTTTTCAATGGTATTTGGAGATTTTACCGGAGTTGCAGATCTGTAAAGAGTACATTATTTAGGAAATAATTTGGAAAAATAACGAACCGTCTGCTTTGTAATCAATAAGGCCAAATCGATGACGTTAAAATGAAAATAAACACCAAGAACTAAGAAAACGGTCCAAACAGGAAAGTGGTTCGACAAACACTAAACTATAGCAACTTCGGAGACAAGCTATGAGTTCAGGAATGTGACGAAAAGGACACAGTGACAGTACCGGTGACAACATCCATGGAAGGCGGAGGAAAATAAAGAGATGATAGTAAATGAAGCAAAATCTAAGATCTCTTAGTTGAAGAGCATAACCCTAGCGCTATCTTCCAAAACTTTAAATAGCGTTAGAAAAATGAAAATTGTAAAACGAAAAAGAGACAATCCATCATCAAAATCACAGCAGTTAAAACTATTAAAAATAGTTAGGGGCACAAGAAAAAAAATTCAAATACCTAGGCTAGGTAAGAAATTAAACGAAAAAAGTAAAAAACTAATATAAAAGTGAAAATTGTTTTACCAAGGTAAAATTTTTTTTACCTTAGTAAAAAAAAAAAAAAAAGACTGTTTTTAATAGGTTAGCTATATTATGCTCACCTCCGTTGATCCTCTGTAGGGTTGAATCACCCCGTCCACTCCCGATTCTAGGGGGGAGTGGGGGTATATACCACCGGTTACAAAAGTTGAAGTAACTAACCTAGGCATCAATACACGAGACACGAATGAGGAGTCCTTTTCTCAATTTCTCATTAGGTAGGTACCTATAGCCCAGTCACTAAAGATATTATAATAATTATAATTTCCAGTTTCCATAATGTCGTTTTCATCGTCATCAGACTCACACTTAGGTAGGTACCTAGGTACTATATGATTTAAATTTACACTTATTCCATCTTCATAATTTTCATCTTCTCTAACTCGTATCTACCTATTAATGCACAATTGATTGTTCTACTAACATCCTACAGTTATTTTGATCATCACCCATCACTTTTGAATTAGGTAGGTACCTACCTAGATACCTCACATTCTGCGTTATCACATAGCCTAGCTGCTAACCTACCTATATTTTTAATATTGTTTCATTATGTTCACAAATCGATTTCATTTACAATCAAATCAATCCTCCTTCTTTTCTGTCAAAGCTGAGAATGATTTCCGCTTAAAACTTATCTTATTTAGGAACCACAAAATTAATCCACAATCAATCAAGCTATCAACAGCAATTAACGATAACCAATTATACACTAAGACCGAGCTTGGCGGACATACGAAAGTCGGAAGGTACCAAACATAATCGAGGTGTTTTGTGTATGTGACGTCATCACATCAACACTCTAAAATCAAGTTTAATGCAATTGAAGCGAGTAAATTCATGAAAACTGTTTATTTATTTCCATTACATGAAAACAGTAATATATCTATTCAGTTATTTAAATTGCAAATCTTTTAATTTTCTATTTAAGTGGGTTGTCTTGATGACGTTCATACATACAATCACCCGATTGTCACTACAATGTATATTCTGTATACTGTGGTATGGAATGCTCAGTGCCTCGCTACTATTGGCTCGCGCCTATCTGCTAAACCAATCACAACAAGCTCCTTACGAAACCTCGTTAAAACGCTTTTTTAATATTATTCGTACTTTCAGTTTGTTTAAACCCAATTTCATTCATATTAAAGAGTTTTTAAATTGTTTTCCCACTATAAACGACCTTTCTATACTTCGTAATCATCAATAATATGTGAAAATAAGAAATTAAATAATAAGAGTCACTATATCGGGGTTCAAAGTTTTTAAAGGTAGATAATATACCTATGTTAGTTTTTGTTTAAGTAACCAATATCTTAACCAACCAAATTCGAAGCTGCTTTATCATAATAAATTAATGACATTTAATTGTCGCAATTAATAAATTGCGACCAACCAGATATTATTTCAACGAGGCCACTTATTACAACCAATCCACTTATTACGATCCAGGGAATTATTACAACGAGGCCGTTTATTGCGACCATGCCATTTATTGCGACGAAGCCGCTAATTGTGACCAAACCGCTTAGTTCGACCAAGGCGATTATTGCGACCAAGCCAATTATTGCGACCAAGCCGTTTATTGCGACCATGCCGTTTATTGCGACCATGCCGTTTATTGCGACTAAGCCAATTATTGCAAACACAGGGGCGTATCTAGGATTCGGTCAAGGGGGGGGCACTTTTCAAAAAAATTAACGTTTCTGAAAAAAATCTACGGATAATTCCTCAGACTGGTCAGCTATTTGATTATTTTAATTGCTTTGAACATGCTTACACTGTGTTCCGTCAGAAGCGTCCTTTTTTAAATTGCGAAATGGGAGGACGTCATTATGTTCATAAAGAATAGATTCTATCCTATTAATATTAGCATTTTTCCAAAACCTTAAAAATGTTTTTGAATTCAAGAAGAAATGCATCGTCCTGTAGTCGGTGTTTGCCAAAACACCTTCTTCTTCAACAGTATGTCGAAAATTCATGCTTCACTCCATGACAAGTGGAAGGCTGGCTAAATCTTACCACCTGAAAAATTTCACAAGAGTTCGTGGTCTATTCAATGAAACTGGTTCTATTCACAAGAAAAGCAAATGATAACAAAACCAAAAAGAACAGAAACAGTGATTCAGGAGGTGAAGAGTTTCTATGAAGAACCCCCAGAGCCCCCAGTTTCTCAGTAGATTTCACCAACCATAACTTCGTTGTGGAGAATCGTCAGGAACACTAATGAAAATCCCTGAAATATCAACGGAATAAATGATAGGTATGATGCTAAGGTAATATCTTTGTTGCCATTATTAATTGAATGGATATACACTATACAGGAATCCCCCGCTTTAGTTACAAAATCACGACTCAGTTTAGTTACCAAACGGTAACTAAAGCGAATAAAAGTAACAAGAAATTTATAATTGTCACTCCTTGATTTATAACTCATTTTCTATGAGTTATAGAAAGAAAATTCATTATTAGAGTAAAACGTATCTAAGCATATTATTAATAATATACAGTCTTTCATTGTATGTGACTGTGATTAAAAAGTTTAAAGTCGTGCATTCATTAAATGTTTTAAAATCCATCCATAGCTTAACTCTCACTCAGTATAGATGAGTAATTAATAGATACTTAATTAAACTTCTATAATTGTTGTGCTACATTTAACAAACAGCAATTTTATGTTTTATGAAATATTTTTGGAAGCAGGGTACTAAGTTCCAAGTTATTGGTTGGTTCTACAATTTCGGACATGTCAGAAAAAAAATTATAAATTTAATTATTATTTAACTATTTAAAAATTACAAATTTAACAATAATTACAATTGGTATCATGGTTATCAATTGAAACAAAAGTTAAATAATGATTGCTATATATAGATTTTCACGTGTTCGAAAATATGGAACCGTGCAATAACACGGAACTAACCCTAAAATCGGACATGTTGAATTTCTGAACCAATTACTTCTAATAATCTCACCTGGATTATAATTTTGATTTTTTTAGTTACCGTGAAAAAATCACAAAAAATTGTCTCCGTTTTCTATGTCTACGAACGGTTCTTATTTCGAAACATATGACTCGAAATAAGTACCACTTTTGTTAAAGTGAGTTGTACTTAAAGCAAGGCTTGCCTGTAATCTTTCATGCATTCCTTGATGATGATGGTAACTTGTCATCGGTTAATGGTGTTTCATATCTCAGATTGCTACAGGACATTATTTGGTGCTAGTTTGCTTTGCGATCTGATCATCATTTACTGGTTTGGCATGCGATCTATTTAGAATTTATTAGCAAATATAAAAGATACAAACAGGTATACGAGATACCAAATTTATATAGTATTTTATTTCCTTGAATAATTAAATACCATTTACATATTCAAAGCCTTATTATGGAAATACTTCAAGAAAATATCGTTATATAAACTAACTTATTTGAATATATAGTAAAAATAAGCAATCAATATATGTTTTTTTACTTTTAATGCACTGTGACAATATCATCTCGTCTATATTGTTTGTTTTGTATCATAGTTACTTAAAAAGAAAAATTATCATAATTATTAAAATTAAAATACTAAAGCATTATCAGATCACATTAACCTCATAGATCGCATACCAAACAAGCAACCCTTATTTGGCCCATACTGCACCATTCTGCAACTCGTTCTACACTTTGATGATGCAAGACGGCACTCCACCACATTGAACAAAATTCAACAAATGCAGTTCTAGAATTTCTCATTGAAAAGGTTAGAGGTCGATTCATTAGCAAAGGAACAGAAAATTCCTGGCCAGCACACAATCAATATCTCAACCCTTTGGATTTTCACTTCTTGGCTGCTGCACAAACTCGAGTTTATATATGAAAAAGAATATTCCATTGTGTCTCTTATTCAAAGTGTTTAAAGTTTCGCTGAAAGGTATAACCCGGAGACCCCTAAGAAATTTGAAAGAATGTTTCGAAGTTTGCTTCGTTCTGTCTTCAGGCTGAAGGAGGTCATTCTCAACAACTTCTGTAGGGCTTCGGGAGATGTGGTTCATATGATATAGCCATATATATAGGACAATAAATGTTTAATAATAATATTTTCTTTGCCATCAACGTGGTGTATCTATGATGACAATTGATGCATTAGAAGTGCTTCTAATTCGCAATTTAAAAATGTCGTTTCTGATGGAACACAGTGTGTCAGTGGATGTATTGTATAGTAAATAAGCTGTATATCAAGTCCAATAGACTGATAGTCATTTACTTAATCACAGTATTCAATCATTGGCTGCAGCAAAAATAATCAAAACCATACTGCTACACTGTGTTTCATAAGATAACGTAATTTTTTAATTGCGGATTAGAAGAACTTACAAATAATTCAAATACCATTATAGATGCATCACTTTGGAGGAAAAGAAAGGATTTTTATTATTATTAAACATTTATTGTCTTATATCATATGAGGCACATCTCCTGAGGTCCTACAAAAGTTGTTGAAAATGACCCTCTCCGATGTGAAGACAGAACGATGCACGCTTCAGAACATTCTTGCATACTTTCTTGAAAGTCTTATTGTTATATATTTAAGCGGAGATTTGAGCACATTGTATACGAGACTCATTGGGATCTGTTTTTTTATATATAAACTTATAAACTCGAGTTTGAGCAGCAGCCCATATGCAAAAGTCCAAAGAGTTGAGATGTGGACTGTGTGCTGACCAGAAATTTTATTTCCGTACTTCTGCTAATCACTCGACCTCGAAACTTTTCCTTAAATTCTAGAGCTGTCTTTGCGCAATGTGGTCTTCATCCACCAAAGTGAAGAAGTTGTAGGCTGGGTTGTAGCAATCAGAGTTTTGAAAACCATTAACTGGTAACAAGTTGCCATATTCGTTAAGGAATGCTTGAACAATTGGAACCATTCTATTAATAATTGCAACGAAGATCATTACCCAAGCATCATACCTATCATTTGTTTTCCAGATATTTCGAGGATTTTCATTCGTATTTTTTCGATGTGTTTTTGATGGAGGCAAATTAACTTCTCGATCGTCTGTCCAAACGATTCAATTGGCAGTGCTGGATGGTTGCTGCATAAACCACTTACAAAACCGCTATTCATGTGGTTTTCGTTAATGGTCGAACTGAAGTTCAATGATAGAAATGGAATTTAAATGAATGTATGACGATCCTCCACCACGTGGTTTTGGTGTGGATGAAATCTGCCGAAAAGCTTTTCTGTGAGAAAAACTAGTGTGTTTTTGGTTTGTGTTTTTTTTTTGTTTTTATTTACTTTTTGTTGTTATTAGAACCAGTTTCATTGAATAGACAACGAACTCTTGTGAACATTTCAAGTGGTAAGATTTAGCCACCGTTCCATTTATCTTGGGAAAGCATGAATTTTCGGTGTACTGTTGAAGAAAAAAGTGTTTTTGCAAACTACAGAGTACATTGCATTCTCCAATTCAAAAACATTTTTAAATTAAAGAACAATGATAGAAATTCACTCTCTATGGACAAAATGGCTTCTTCTACATGATACGACTTGAAGCAATTTAATTTCTCCCATTTCGCAATTTAAAAATGACGATTTTGATAGAAAACAGTGTTCAAGCATGTCAAAAACAATTAAAAATAATCAAATAATTGACATTTCTTCAATTTGGAGGATTAATCCGTATATTTTTTAAATCCGTAGATTTATTTTTAAAAAGTTCAGACCTCAAGGGGGGGGCATCTGCCCCAAATGCCCCCCCCTTGTATACGCGCCTGTGCAAACAAGTCGTTTATTACGACCATGCCGTTTATTGCAACCAAGAAGTTTATTAATTGTGACCAAACCGCTTAGTTTGACCAAGCCGTTTATTGTGACCAAGCCAATTATTGCGACCAAGCCGTTTATTGCGACCATGCCGTTTATTGCGACCATGCCGTTTATTGCGACTAAGCCAATTATTGCAAACAAGTCGTTTATTACGACCATGCCGTTTATTGCAACCAAGAAGTTTATTAATTGTGACCAAACCGCTTAGTTCGACCAAGCCGTTTATTGTGACCAAGCCAATTATTGCGACCAAGATTATTAATTGTGACCAAACCAATTATATAGAGGGGTGGCACAACTTCCAAAAATCATCCGCGCTTATAAGTGTAATTTACAGCCATAACACTGCAGGGGCGTGGTATGGGATATTATGTAAGTATTTCTACCCATAACATGATGGGATGGCAAATCTCTCTTCTGCTCCCAAAATACTTACCTGCCTCCCATAAGCGCGGAAGATACAACCATAATTTCTGATTGGGTGCAGTCATTTAAAGGTTCACTGCAGTTATTTAAAGGTTCACTGCAGTCATTTAAAGGTTCACTGCAGTCATTTAAAGGTTCACTGCAGTTATTTAAAGGTTCACTGCAGTCATTTAAAGGTTCACTGCAGTCATTTAAAGGTTCACTGCAGTCATTTAAAGGTTCACTGCAGTCATTTAAAGGTTCACTGCAGTCATTTAAAGGTTCACTGCAGTTATTTAAAGGTTCACTGCAGTCATTTCAAGGTTCACTGCAGTTATTTAAAGGTTCACTGCAGTTATTTAAAGGTTCACTGCAGTCATTTAAAGGTTCACTGCAGTCATTTAATGGTTCACTGCAGTCATTTAAAGGTTCACTGCAGTCATTTAAAGATTCACTGCAGCTTTTTAAATATTTTTTATATGTACCATGTAAAACTATTGTACTATTGCAGTATATTATTCCTATGGAGGATATCACCAAGTGTCACTGTATAAAATAATCCAATCACCACACAGTCAATGGATGCAATGTCTGTCCGTGTGATGGCGCTGTCTCTTTGCATTGGCTATCAACCTCTCAGTGTATACTGTTGACAAGATAACTCATAATAAATAATAGATAAATATACGTTCTTCAGCTGACATATTTCATAAATAGACTTTGCAAAAAATTAGTCTTGGTACTTTAACTCTTAGAAAACACACACTGTTTGTTTTTGGTCATACCTGTAATTAGCGATAGGTATCTGTCGCAAGAAAAGCCATACCCTATAATTTGTCACCTCAATACATAGGGCAGAAAAGTAGCGACAGTTGAGTGAAGTGCTCGTGTGACGTCATCACAGCAGATCTTGAACCTGATTCTAAGATTCGAAGTTTGGAAATTTGACACTTTTGTTATTATTTCAACAGGATTTTAGAGTTTGTGTAACTTTAGGGACTTTAATTAGCTTATATATGGAGTTAAACTATCGCTGTGATGACGCGCAGTACAACAAACCTATCGATTGCAGCAACCAGTCGAAGGCGTGGACAGAGTTTGTCACTCGAGCTCATGGTTACCTCTGATTGTTGTGGTAATTGGAGGTTAGTTGGCAAATTATCGGCTTATTATTGGCCCATTGGCTTGTGATTTTCGTGCTAGATTAGAGCATTATCTGCACTCATCTGTCAATAGCATTGCAGATAGACCCTTTATCAACTCCCTACCTACCTAAACAAACCTAATAAACTCTTAAGAGAAAAAGAACTCTGATGCAATCCAGATAATCGTGCTAAATTTATCGGGGTTATTTTCTCTGTTAGATTTTGTCAATACACGAATTTCATTTTGATTCTCTAAGGTATATTTATTGTCTGACATGACATCTATTTGTCATCGAATATTAATGCCACGTACAATTAATACCTAATATATATAACCTTGTGTAAACAATATATATATTTAGAAGACACTACACAGTTTTAGAGGATAGCGCTAGTGTTATGCTCTTCAACTACGTGGCTTCATTTACTATCACCTCTTCATTTTCCTCTTAGATTTTGTGTTAGGTAGACTCGTAGGCTTCATTTACTATCACCTCTTCATTTTCCTCTTAGATTTTGTGTTAAGTAGACTCGTAGGCTTCATTTTCTATCACCTCTTCATTTTCCTCTTAGATTTTTGTATTAGGTAGACTCGTAGGCTTCATTTACTATTACCTCTTCATTTTCCTCCTAGATGTTTATATTAGGTAGACTCGTAGGCTTCATTTTCTATCACCTCTTCATTTTCCTCTTAGATGTTTATATTAGGTAGACTCGTAGGCTTCATTTTCTATCACCTCTTCATTTTCCTCTCCCATCGGTGAGTACAGCCACGGTGCTTGTGTCTTTTTTCGTCACATTCCTTAGTAAGTGACTGCATTCACGGAGTAGCTTTTCTGCATTCATGATCTTGTAACCGGCCGGTGGTAGGTAATTTATTTCATGGATCCACTTTCTTGTTTACCATCTTCTCCAAAATCCCTTGTACTTATAATTAAATAAAATAATAAATTCATAAAACGGAATTAAAATAATTTTGATCAATCAATATTGAAGATAGATATACTTGATTAAACTAAACATCTTCAATAATTTATTTAATTAAATATTTTATTTCTTGTTCTTCATTGTGAGCAAAGTGTTACAGGACTAAAAGATACATTGAATCTCTACGCGCTCTGATAAAAGCCAGAAAATGTTAATAAATTAGCATATGTAATGTATAGGTGCATATTTTATGGCATCATTCAACTGAATTAAAAACCCTAACCTACACAATCGAATGCTATCCTAGAGCTGTCTGCAATCTACAATGTTCTTTGCATACAATTAAACAGAATAACGATTAAATTAGCGCATTTATAAATCAGGTGTCAGTGTCCGAATGTACACAAGATAGATATACTCTTCAAAAACAAATTACTAATTGCGATTTAACTCGATCTATGCTAATAATTTACATCTATAGACTCAGTCTGTTCGGCCAAAGCGCCACCTATGGACGGACTTTAGACTCAACCTAGTGGTATTCTTACGGCGAGGAGTTCAGCTTGCGAGTATAGGTAGTACTTATACTTTGAATAGGAATTAACAATAGTCAATTTGGTGGCTGTAGATTGAGTATATTGATAGTGCTTATAAGGAGAAGTACTATCGGGCAATCTATCCACAGTCACAGATGGTACACCAGATGATCACCGAATATTGCAACACACGGTAATAAAACACATTAATAGTGAGAAAGATCTTTTTAATGACTCAGTTAGTATAATTGAATAAGCACAAATATCTGCTGTTGATGTCGTCTGAGTTCTTTCATAGCACAATAATTCTACCCGCTATTCAATATATAACCTTGTAACTATCTTTTTTAACAATCATTACTCCTCAAAATTGCTCCTAACTATTATGTTGGTATGCAAAGTGGTGTAAATGGAACATAAAATGATTTATTATGCTTAACTGATATTCTGTAACATGGAGAATTTATTCAAATGCGTTGCTGGAGGCCCATCATTTAGGACTTCAGTATAGTATATTTTCTAATCTAAATGTACGATGTTTTGGAGAGCCTAACGCGTTTGTTACTAATGGAATCAGTGAGATTATGGTTGGTCATTATTCGAAGATGGTTGCCGAAACCTTTCATTAAAATCTTCTCCAGACATCCATGCACATGATTTGAGTTCTACAGCTGATTGATTACTTCCTAGATGGTAATTTGAATGATGAATAGATTTACTTTGATTTTATTAGAAATAGCAAATTATGCTGAAGATTTGAGGTAATTGATGGTTATTTAATTTAATACCCACATTGTCCATTTGGCAAGTATCTTTTAACTGGGATTTTACGATCGCCAGAATACCTACCTAGCTTAGATTGCAGACATTCCAATCTTTGAAATAGTCTTAAAATATCTCCCATGGGATCTATGTAGAGATAACTACAGCTTCAGAATAAGGTATTAATCCAAGATGTTCTTCATGCCAAATCATCGCTCCATCACAAAGTAAATATTGGCAAATGCCAGACAAATTATTTTGAAGCGAAACTCATTAAATCATAGCATACTCTGCGGGGACGTCCAAGCAATTAGTCTGGAAGTTAAAAACACACAGGCTCTTCTCGCTTTGTTTACAGTCCTAACAAGTATTTATTTAGCAGAAAAGTGAGCGCGTATTAAAATTATGACAACTCAATCATTCTACTCAGTCATATGCTAATTTGCAGACTGTGATGAACTAGTCGACAGTGCTGATAATCCTTTAGTCTGTGAAGAACTACACTAAGGACGGTGAAAAACGGCTTGGCAAATTGCAATGCTATATCCAATTATAGCGTTTCTTCAACTATACGTCACTAATGATGTATTGACATAAAAAAGACGATTGATTGAGCCCACATTCGCATTTTCTATAAATGAACGACATTAGACCTATGTACGAAATCTAGTTGCATATCTTGAAGCTGGACATATCCACCCCTGAAGAGGATAATAGCTCATATGTTCACATAATGATGAAGCATTAAGTCTCAGTTAGTGTGTTTGGTTTTTGCTGCTTATGTAGATTTTAGTGTTTCTTTCTCCCAATATCCCGCAGATTTAACACTCTCCATCCCGCTGCGAAATCAACAAGAGGTTCTCTTTTGGAAGATCAAACACTGGCTCTCTCCTATTCTCTGCGCCCCCGCTGTTATGGCTTTTTGCCGATGAATCTTAAGAGCTCGCGATTGTCGACTCAATTTGTTCGTATCACGGCGAGTTGTTGAGCCAAGCAGGTAATAGACACGTAAACCGTCGACTGTGGCACCCCTGCTGGGACCCATTCGAGGTAGATTTACATCCATGATTTTTAGCACAAATCCAATCCTCTGCGGAAAATATAACTAATCACTACTAGAGCATAATTTGTTCAACTACCTAATGTTCTGAATTTGTTCAACTACTAATGTTCTGAATTTGTTCAACTACCCCATAATCCGAATTCGTTCAATTATCTAATGTTTTGATTTTTTTTTTCAATTACCAAATGTTTGTGAAGTTGTTCAACTACCAAATGATGTCAATTTGTTCAACTACTGATGTTGTGAATTTATTCAACTACTAATGTTGTGAATCTGTTCAACTACCAAATGTTGTGAATTTGTTCAACTACCCCAGTTCAGAATTTGTTCAACTACCAAATGTTGTGAAGTTGTTCAACTACCAAATAATGTCAATTTGTTCAACTACTGATGTTGTGAATTTATTCAACTACTAATGTTGTGAATTTGTTCAACTACCAAATGTTGTGAATTTGTTCAACTACCCCAGTTCAGAATTTGTTCAACTACCAAATGTTGTGAATTTGTTCAAATACCCCAGTTCAGTATTTGTTCAACTACCTTATGTTTTGAATTGGTTCAATTATCCAATGTTATAATTTGTTCAACTAAATGTTCTGAATTCAACTACCTAATGTTCTGAATTTGTTGAACTACCTAATGTTTTGAATTTGTTGAACTACCTAATGTTTTGAATTCGTTCAACTAAATGTTCTGAATTCAACTACCAATTGTTCTAAATTCGTTCAACTATCCTAATGTTCTAAGTTTATTCAACTACCCGATAATTTGAATTTGTTTAAATACCTATTTTGTATTTGGCAAACACGATAATTCAGGTGAAATAATTCAGGTGAAATAATTCAGGTGGATCGGTGATATGGGTTTCAGTGACTGAAGTCCCGAGTGGATGGAATACTGAGGGATAAGTAGGAAGTCTTGTCCTCAGACTAACAAGGCGCAGACTGGCGCAAAGGAATGGATTGGTCACGCGTTGATTGGCAGATTGGTTTGTTGGTTTTTAATTCGAACTGAAGGATAGGTATTAGCAGAGCCATATTTTAGTCCGGTAATCTTAATGGCAAATCTGGGCGCCTGCCAGTTCCTTTTCTAACATGACTGTTGATGATAAGCGCTACAATCAACAACTCTCTTCCAATAGAAACAAATTGGTTAGAGCATGAATAATGTAATGAAATTATTACTGATGGAGTTGGTGATTAAAGCCGGGCAGGGGGTTTTGTTTTGCGTGCTCTTGCAGGTTAGGAGAGGATTAATGAATTAAACTCTAATTTCACGCACTTCGATTGAAACTTTGACTGAAAATCATTGAATAAAGGACACGCCTTTGAGATAATCCTTGATAATGATTTAGATAATGGTACAATGGTGTATAATTTAATCTATTGCAATAGTAACATCAAGACCCAAGACAATCCAAAGGTATAAAATGTAAATTAAAGACTTCTAAAGAGTTTTACTATCATTTAATGGTGGAAGTTGCAAGATATCTCTAGATTAAGAGCGTTGGGCTATTGGTTGTTACCTTACACCAAATAGCACGGTAATCAACTGAACGAGTTACCGGATACTAAAGTAGTCTCTTCTAACCGGTTTGAACATTGGAAAGACTTCTCCAGAAATTGGTTCGTTTACTCACTCTCTTATCTAAAATAAACATAGCTGTGCATATTGTATTCAATCAGCGTTACACAGAGAGCAGATCTTAGAAAGGCTTTCAGAGCTTTCCATCAGATAAGCTGAATGCTAATCAGAGAGCTACGGCCAGATTTCCACCTCTCTCATGTTAATATTAATAAATTAACAATAAGTGGAAATGCATTTGGAGGGTGAGAAAGGAAGGACATGAATGCGGTTTGAGAAAGAAATGCAAGATCAACATTTTTAAAACTCGAAAACCTAAGAATTCGGCGTTGGTATATTGAGAATCTTTCAATAGGTAATCTTTTTGGTTTTAATTTTATCCTTCATATCATTAAAAAAAAAACACTAACACCTTTAAAAAGTTTAAAAAAAATTGTAGATTCCAATACAATCTAACTATGCAGTTTTAAAACTACAGGTCAACTAAATCAAGTTAAAGTAAGTTATTCACTAGGATTTCACACAAAACTCAAGCACGCGCTCGCCCCACCAAAATATATCGCCTGAACAACCATTGAAACGTGTTGTAATTAAGAAAGGAATCTAAATGTGTCTGTTAGAGATATCTTTTCACACGTACGGTGATTCAGCTTGTTCGGTCATTGAGCTAACACGGCAACGGTGTAATCTGAGATGGTGTATCAGTGTTCTGTAGATCGCAAGCTGTGGCTCGACAGTGTTCGTTATCTCGCCAACTTATTGGCCAACAAATGCACTATGGGAGCAAACTCTCTACAAAAAACTTAGGTAGTTATGTTTCGGAAATAATCTCAAGTCTCTGGAGTAGGTAGAAACAGTAAAATTTTAATGAAAAAAAAAAAATCTTACTTTACCAATAAAAACAAAAGTAATTCTACTTTTAAAGAAGTAGGATTTTCTTATAAAATTTTCGATAGTTTAAATATCAGACTTAATGTCAAATTAAATCGAAAATTATTACATGTCCTAGCTATATCAATTACGTTTAACAACATTCTAAACAATTTATTAGAATAAAGTATTTTTGTTGACCGCTCACTAAACTTTTATTACCATATAAATAGTTAACTTTAAAGATCACCAGTTTTGAACCTAGTTTTTTTCCTGCTCTGGTGAATGTTAAACCCATTCAGCAGATTGTACTCCAATTACTCACTAGATGGCGCTAATTAAACTATAATGGCTATTTATTTCTCTTATCTGATAGTCTTATCTCTAACATATAAGTATGTTGGTTTTGAGTATAGCAGGAGATTTATGAACGAGCCAATCTACCATTTAAGGTTTCGCTGTTTTTGCCCTAAATTGTAGTTATTTACATATGATAAACCATTCTTTTTGAGAAATAAAGATTACCTAGAATAAAAATAAATATTTTAGAACCTAAATTTATAGTTCTAATCTTCACCAAATTGTGAAGATATCTGATGGCGCTATTTTCGTTCTGTAAGTTATATTTAAATAGCATATACAGGGTAAATACACAATAGCCGATATGACACAGTAACCGATAGCAAGCTACAAAAAATGTTCAGTTTTCGATAGGAAGAGGCTATAGGGAAGTTTTTTCTGGCCACTACACGGTACACTGAAAAGATTCTTCCTATCCACTACACGGTACACTGAAAAAATCCTTCCTAGTCCCTATATGGTACACTGAAAAGATCCTTCCTATCCACTCTACGGTACACTGAAAAAATCCTTCCTAGTCACTACACGGTACACTGAAAAAATCCTTCCTAGCCACTACACGGTACACTACAAAGATCCTTCCTATCCACTACACGGTACACTGAAAAGATCCTTCCTAGCCATTACACGGTACACTACAAAGATCCTTCCTAGCCACTACACGGTACACTGAAAAGATCCTTCCTAGCCACTACACGGTACACTGAAAAGATCCTTCCTAGCCACTACACGGTACACTGAAAAGATACTTCCTAGCCACTACACGGTACACTGAAAAGATTCTCCTTAGCCACTACACGGTACACTGAAAAGATCCTTCCTAGCCACTATACAGTACACTGAAAAGATCCTTCCTAGCCACTATACAGTACACTGAAAAGATTCTTCCTAGCCACTACACGGTACACTGAAAAGATCCTTCCTAGCCACTACACGGTACACTGAAAAGATCCTTCCTAGCCACTACACGGTACACTGAAAAGATCCTCCTGGTTCCCCCCCCCAAAAAAAAAAATATATATATACATATATGACCGATTTTATATATGGCCCAAGAATAATATAAAAATAAATATATTTCTATCTATCTATCTTATGATTTTTATAGTATACGAGTGTTTAAAACCCAAAATATGTTCGAATCTAAATTTTAAATTTTCTTATTCAACTATTTTTAAAATTTGAGAAATGTATTTTAACTCCAACTAACAAATAAAATCATTCGGTCGAGTGCTTACCAAAATAGCGACTTTAATTTTCATTTTTTCAACTATTCATCATTTTTTTTTTTTTTTAAATTTAAATAATTTCATTTTTATCTCTTCTCAGGGCAAACATTAATTACCAAAAGAATATTTAACAAAATATTAAACAGCAAATCTAAATGCCAACGATTCCTTATTTTCGATCATGAAAGAAAAAATGTACATTAGAATTCGTGATTCTAATATTCGCTTTTTATTTCTTCAAAATTCGTATTATGGATAGGAATTAAAATAACGAGTTATGATATAAATGTATAACTCATTCATTGTGAGTACATTCATTATTACTATTGTCTAATTGATAAATAGAATATAAATTCAATAAATTACTATCAATTTCAATCAATCCTAGTGATTTTTTACGATATTCAGCGTACCTATTTATTGCCCTTCAAATTACTGCCTCACTATTTGTATTAGAATTTGTTTTAGAAGTTTCCTGCAGATAATTTCCTGACATCTTATGTCGCAATCAGATGCAATCTTGCCTATTAAGTACTTTAGAGAATGAATGATGCCACCATGTTCCTTTGTTGTCCAGGTTTCATAATGAGGCACATTCCTCTCCAAGAAAATGTAGAGAGTGCTGAAAGCATCCCGTTGCTTTTATTTGGTCTGTATTAGCCGAGTGAAGCTAATGTGCCGTATTTTGCAGATTGCTTCACATTTACCATCACTTTTGGGTCTTGAACTCATCTAGAGTGTGTTAGAATTTATGCCGCGGCACAGACCATTCATTTGAATTTATCTGAAAGGAATACACTTAAGATGGCTATCGCCTGTTCAAACCAGCCCAGCTAGTCAATTTCTATTAGTGCTGGCAATGTAAACCTCGGCACGTTTAACACCCTGACACACCGTGATTCCCTTATTTCGCCATGGAATGTTGCTGTTCACCACGCAAACCCCTCTGCCTTTCCTTGCCACACGTCACGTTAAATCTACTGAAAACGCAAAGGAAAGACTCGGGCAACCGGCGGAACTGCAGGGTGCCGCGAAAGTTGCACGATCGCCGGGTTTCGCCGAGACAAGCTTTACGTTGAAGTTTACACTTAACTTAGCGTATGAGAAGCATCATACCAATTAGTACAGACTTTTTGCGTGCTTTATTAAAGAAACAGCAAAAATAGCACTAAACAGGCACCGGGATCTATCTCCGACATGCCGGAGTGCCAACACGCAATTGCCGTGATAACAGCCAGAGCTCGCGTGCAGGAGTTCTTAAAACAAACATGACGGAGTGGAATGAGGTACATAGAGAGTCTTTATTTGCATCGAATTATTTATCCGTGGAGCCTATGCTCAGAGAAATTTGTCAGCATAAATGGAGAGTAATTACGATTGTATCAGCAGCACGCATCACTGTACACCCAGATAATAAATTTGCATCTCCTATTGTCTGTTGAGCAGCGCCGACTCTTTTAATTCCTGAATGATAATTGGTGCTCTTTTTTTCATTATTGATACAACCTAAGCTATGTGAAGCCTCTCTCTCTCTTTAAACTTAGCGATGGTTATCATCTCAACCAAGATTATTAACCCCCTCGGCTTCTCCAAAAAGCTGAATGACAAGACTTTTAGATGCTCATTACCAGCGAGTAATATCCATAAAGGAAATATTTCTTATCATCACCTTTGGGCTCGGAACCAATTAGAGAAGTTTTCGAACATAGATTATGGTATTTGACAGCACGAGGATTCGTTTAGTTGATTGGTTGTCGTGTTCCGTCTTGAGACCAAAACGCGCCGGATAGGTGCCACGGTCCCCCAAAAATGGGCTTTAACAGACACTTCATTTGTTGAGGAACAATTGATGAGCTGTGAACTCAGGCCAATTTATTAACTGACGCAATTAGGACTGAACAGAGAACAGATGGACGACTGAGAGAATGTAGAATTAGGGAATTAGTTTCTTGTTCTTGTGAAGTACAAACAGGCATCGGCGAATGGAAGGAAGCAGTTAATTAAGGGTTAAAACAACAGCCAATAGTTGTAAATAAACGTAGCAGGTAAGGGTTAAAACAACAACAACCAATATAAACAAATCTACAAAATGGAGTTGGTTAAAAAATAGTAATCTATGTACAAACTCGATGACTTTTTTAGACTTTAGATCATTATGAAAAATTCGCTTCAATTTTCTAAATACTGTGATAACTTCAACTGAAAAATTATTAAATGGATTTTTCTCGCACTTATTCTTTGAAGATTTTATTTACTTTATATGAAAAATAAAAGTATTTATCAAAATGAAACATATAATATTTCACCTATCATATGTGGCTTATCTTGCATCTTCAAATTCCAGAATTACTCTACACACCTACGCCCATCTGGGTATTTCCGTTACAGCAAATGAATGACCTTAACAGATGAAGCTTAATTGTTTGGATATTTTAAACCACTATTTAAACAACGCAATATTCTTAATAAGGAAGTCAGGTCAAAGAAGTTGTATCATTACAAACATTTCTGAGAGCAGCCATCTTGTTTCTACTGTTACTTCATTTTAAAGATTGGTGTGTTTTTTGACAATGAATCAAAAATATATCACTGAAATATACTGAAAATGAGAGAAGGAATCAAAAGTGTTTTATAGGTAAATACAGCATAGATACACCTTATTGCAAAATGCGTTATCTTAAGATTGTGCGGCGCATTTTTGAGAATCCTGAAATCACGCAGCAATATCAAGATTTCACAAGGGATATTGTATTAGGGTTTGTTTCGGGCTTTATCAAAGCCTCTCCTATCCCAGGATACGATCTCCCTAGAATATAAGCCCCGAAATCACGAAAACCTCCTTTTGTAAACTACCTAACTAGTGTATACTATAGGTACCTAAATCTTGAAATTTCCCAACTTGTGTATCTAGGTACCTAACTTGAAATTACACAACTTGTGTATCTAGGTACCTAACTTGAAATTACCCAACTTGTGTATCTAGGTACCTAACTTGAAATTACCCAACTTGTGAATCTAGGTACCTAACTTGAAATTTCCCAACTTGTGTATCTAGGTACCTAACTTGAAATTTCCCAACTTGTGTTTCTAGGAGGGTACCTAACTTGAAATTACCCAATTTATGTATCTAGGTACCTAACTTGAAATTACCCAACTTGTGAATCTAGGTACCTAACTTGAAATTTCCCAACTTGTGTATCTAGGTACCTAACTTGAAATTTCCCAACTTGTGTATCTAGGTACCTAACTTGAAATTTCCCAACTTGTGTATCTAGGTACCTAACTTGAAATTTCCCAACTTGTGTTTCTAGGAGGGTACCTAACTTGAAATTACCCAATTTATGTATCTAGGTACCTAACTTGAAATTACCCAACTTGTGAATCTAGGTACCTAACTTGAAATTTCCCAACTTGTGTATCTAGGTACCTAACTGGAAATTACCCAACTTGTGTATCTAGGTACCTAACTTGAAATTTCCCAACTTGTGTATCTAGGTACCTAAATGGAAATTACCCAACTTGTGTATCTAGGTACCTAACTGGAAATTACCCAACTTGTGTATCTAGGTACCTTATTTGAAATTACCCAACTTGTGTTTCTAGGTACCTAACTTGAAATTACCCAACTTGTGAATCTAGGTACCTAACTTGAAATTCCCCAACTTGTGCATCTAGGTACCTAACTGGAAATTATTAGTCATGCTATCCATGTTCAATTGACTTGTTATCATATTCAGTCAATCACTTTATACCTAACTCAAGTCACTGGTTTCCATCGTCTAATATACGTCACAATGTCGTCTGATCAATCACACTGGACATCAATGAAGCTATTTAGTTAAACTTGCTTCTCTTATCAGTACGACATCTATTTTACATCAGCCTATTAACCTACGCCTTACCTCTAGGGTTGTGACAATATGCTTTTGAAATCATAGATATCACAGACGAAATGAAATGGTATCGAATACTATATACCGCTGGTGTAGAACCATTCAATACTTTTTAATTCTCTCCGTCTGTATAATATTTACAGGAACTTTGATTTTAAAAGCATATTGTCACACCTGCGTGAAGCATGAGTAGATTGAGGCCTGCTTCACACTTGCGTTTTTTTATCGCTGAAGGAAAATTTTAATGTGATATTTCCTTCAGCGATAAAAAAAACGCAAGTGTGAAGCAGGGCCTATTAACCTAACAATCATGCTTTATTAGTTACTAGGGTTGTGACAATATGCTTTATAAATCATAGAGAATATTATGCACGGAGAGAATTAAAGAGTATTGAATGGTTCTACACCAGCGGTACATACACTATAAAAAATACGAGTCAAATTGACTCAAAAACGAGAGTCATTTTGACTCCTAATTAATAGTCAGATTGACTCAGGTAGATCGAGTCAATCAAAAAAAGACTCCAATATTGGAGTTTTGTAGCCTTGACTCAAGCGATGAGTCAGGCTGACTCGCAAATTTTTCTTAGTGTAGTAGTATTCGATACCATTTCATTTCGTCTGTGATATTCTTAAGATCTATGATTTTAAGTGCATATCGTCACAACCCTAGAGAACAACTATCAATGACATCTTACTAAATTCAATGCCTGCATGTTATAACTAAGTGTTAGGAAATTATTATACGTATATGTACAAGAACTCCTCTATAGTGAACTACAACTCTTAAGTATAGAACTTACTTCATTATGTACAGATGCATGAAATAACTACAACTTCTACTTCTTTTTCAAAAATTAATTCATTATATTTTACAGAAGGAATTTCCTCTTCTGTAAAGATTTAATCCTTCTTGTTTTCCAAGTAAAAAATATTGTCTTTTGAAAAAAAAAAAAAAAAAAAAAAATTATATAGATAGGGTACTCCGATTTTCAAGACTTTACTAATCAGTTTTTTGTGAAACTTATTGATACAACGTGGTTTATAATTACGAATAGAATTATGTGTTTCCCCGAAGAAACAGTTTTAATAATTAGTATTAGATTTAGTACACGGTCACTGAAGAGTAGTTTACTGTTTTTAGGCTTTATTTTATCATTCATATGTTATATATGTTCTGTAATAACATTGGAAACATAGCTACCTGGATAAAATGTTTGATTTAACATTCAACCTTTCAAATTATAGGACATTCTCACTATTTCTAAAAAGCAACACTTTATTTACTTTCCTGATCCAAAACAGCGATAATTCCGACGATGGATCTTCAAATTGAAAATTCATGCAGCAGATGTGCAACGAAAAAACGTGACGGTACACAAGCTTTCACAAAAACGCGTACATAATTGCCTTATTTTGAAGAGTAACATTCTCTATTTCGGTTATAAGTAGGCTTGTGACAATATGCATTTAAAATCATAGATCTTAAGAATATCACAGACGAAATGAAATGGTTTCGAATACTATATACCGCTGGTTTAGAACGATTAAATGGTCTTTAATTCATTCCGTCTATAAAATTTTCATGATCTATAATTTTAAACGCATATTGTCACAACCCAATGTTATAAGCATTAATTAGGTATTTAGTCTGTGACACTGTTTTAAGAATTTTGAATATAAATGGTAGGTTGTGTAATTTCACAGATAGGAATTTTTCTTAGGGCTAAATTGTTTCGAAATGTTGTGTCAATATTGCCATTATATTGGGGAAATGTTGTGGCAATGTTGTGACAATATTGCCATTATATTGGGGAAATGTTGTGGCAATGTTGTGACAATATTGCCATTATATTGGGGAAATGTTGTGACAATGTTGCCATTATATTGGGGAAATGTTGTGGCAATGTTGCCATTATATTGGGGAAATGTTGTGACAATGTTGCCATTATATTGGGGAAATGTTGTGGCAATGTTGTTACAATATCGCCATTATATTGAGGAAATGTTGAGGCAATGTTGTTACAATATCGCCATTATATTGAGGAAATGTTGAGGCAATGTTGTGACAATATTGCCATTATATTGGGGAAATGTTGTGACAATGTTGCCATTATATTGGGGAAATGTTGTGACAATGTTGCCATTATATTGGGGAAATGTTGTGGCAATGTTGTGACAATATCGCCATTATATTGAGGAAATGTTGTGGCAATGTTGTGACAATATCGCCATTATATTGAGGAAATGTTGAGGCAATGTTGTTACAATATCGCCATTATATTGAGGAAATGTTGTGGCAATGTTGTTACAATATTGCCATTATATTGGGGAAATGTTGTGACAATATCGCCATTATATTGAGGAAATGTTGTGGCAATGTTGTTACAATATTGCCATTATATTGGGGAAATGTTGTGACAATGTTGCCATTATATTGGGGAAATGTTGTGGCAATGTTGTGACAATATCGCCATTATATTGAGGAAATGTTGTGGCAATGTTGTGACAATATCGCCATTATATTGAGGAAATGTTGAGGCAATGTTGTTACAATATCGCCATTATATTGAGGAAATGTTGAGGCAATGTTGTGACAATATTGCCATTATATTGAGGAAATGTTGAGGCAATGTTGTTACAATATCGCCATTATATTGAGGAAATGTTGAGGCAATGTTGTTACAATATCGCCATTATATTGAGGAAATGTTGAGGCAATGTTGTTACAATATCGCCATTATATTGAGGAAATGTCGAGGCAATGTTGTTACAATATTGCCATTATATTGGGGAAATGTTGTGGCAATGTTGTTACAATATCGCCTCTTTTAAAAAAAAAAAAAAAAAATATTATTGTTACACGGAATTAGAACAAATTTTCGAACAGATTTATGTGTTATGAAAATTTAATGTGATTCAAGTGAAATATTAAGTTTTTTTAGGCATATTATACAGTGTAACTTCTCTATAATTGAAATCCTCTATAGTGAATATTGTAGAGTATTGACTAAGAAATTAGCCTCTATAGAGAACAAATTGCCTTTAGTTTGCCATGAATGATCATCAGTTATAGAAAACTGATGACCATTTTATGGTAGACTGAAGAAAATCTGTTCACTATAGAGGCTACTGCCTTACACAGGACTCTACACTCACTATAGAGGATTTAATTAAAGAGGAGATCTACAGTATTCACAATTTCAAAGCCCTTATAACTGTAGTGTTTATATAGGATAATTACTTGTATGGTATTTAATGCTCCAGAGACACTATCGGAATGTAACGTTTATCCACTGAAATGATATTAGGATAAGTTCCGAATTATCGATCAGTTCCACATCTTCGGTCATATAAGATAAACGATAAGATAATTAATATTTATTTTTACTGGTATCCATGATACCGACAGGTATCATGGATGCCAATAAAAATAAAAATTAAATATTAATTATCATATCGTTTCTCTTATTTGACCGAAGATGTGGAACTGACCGATAATTCGGAACTCACACTAGGGTAAAGACACAATTACCAAAATGTGAATTGTATACAGAATGGAGTTTTGAAGAGTTTATTTTCAACATTCTCCTTCATTTCCATCTCCAAATCAGTTTCTGTCGTATAATAAATACCTAAATTTATGCATGACATAACTCAGGTAACGCGTGTAACTTTATTACATTTATCTGTAGTGCTCATCTGTAACACTTTACGCTGTGAGAGAAAAGGTGTACTTTACTGCAGTGCAGTGTACTTTATTGAAGTACAGTGTACTTTAGTGCAGTACAGTGTACTTTAGTGCAGTGCAGTGTAATTTACTACAGTACAGTGTACTTTAGTGCAGTACAGTGTACTTTACTACAATACAGTGTACTTTAGTGCAGTACAGTGTACTTTATTACAGTACAGTGTACTTTACTGCAGTGCAGTGTACTTTAGTGCAGTGCAGTGTACTTTACTGAAGTACAGTGTACTTTACTGCAGTACAGTGTACTTTAGTGCAGTACAGTGTACTTTAGTGCAGTACAGTGTACTTTAGTGCAGTGCAGTGTACTTTACTACAATACAGTGTATTTTAGTGCAGTGCAGTGTACTTTACTTCAGTACAGTGTACTTTAGTGCAGTGCAGTGTATTTTACTACAATACAGTATACTTTAGTGCAGTGCAGTGTACTTTACTACAGTACAGTGTACTTTAGTGCAGTACAGTGTACTTTACTTCAGTACAGTGTACTTTACTTCAGTACAGTGTACTTTACTTCAGTACAGTGTACTTTACTGCATTACAGTGTACTTTACTTCAGTACAGTGTACTTTACTTCAGTACAGTGTACTTTAGTGCAGTGCAGTGTATTTTACTACAATACAGTGTACTTTAGTGCAGTGCAGTGTACTTTACTACAATACAGTGTACTTTAGTGCAGTACAGTGTACTTTACTTCAGTACAGTGTACTTTACTGCATTACAGTGTACTTTACTGCAGTACAGTGTACTTTAGTGCAGTACAGTGTACTTTACTTCAGTACAGTGTACTTTACTGCAGTGCAGTGTACTTTACTGAAGTACAGTGTACATTAGTGCAGTGCAGTGTACTTTACTACAGTACAGTACTGTATTTACAGTACATAGTTTAAAATGATCAGTATAACCACAGTTTCTATTTTATTATATTACAACATACATCTGTTGGATCAGTATTTAGTTAATTAATTATAGTGCTTGAATTTGCTATTATTTTGACTATGCATTAAGAATAGTTTTGAATTTCTAAATATTGAAAAAAAATTGCCATTTGGTAATTTTTAGAATGATCGTATCTAGGATGCTATAGCTATTATCATATCTAGGATACTATAGCTCTTATCGTATCTAGGATGCTATAGCCCTTATCGTATCTAGGATGCTATAGCCCTTATCGTATGTAGGATGCTATAGCTCTTATCGTATCTAGGATACTATAGCTCTTATCGTATCTAGGATACTATAGCTCTTATCGTATCTAGGATACTATAACTCGTATCTTATGTAGGATAATATAGCTATAGTATCTAGGATACTATAGCTCTTATCGTATCTAGGATACTATAGCTCTTATCGTATCTAGGATACCATAGCTCTTATTGTATCTAGGATACTATAGCTCGTATCTTATGTAGGATACTATAGCTATTGTATCTAGGATACTATAGCAATCATATCTAGGATACTATAGCTATTGTATCTAGGATACTATATATAGTATCTAGGATACTATAGCAATCATATCTAGGATACTATAGGTATTGTATCTAGGATACTGTAGGTCTTATCGTATCTAGGATACTATAGGTATTGTATCTATGATACAATAGGTATTGTATCTAGGATACTATAGGTATTGTATCTAGGATACTATAGGTATTGTATCTAGGATACTATAGGTATTGTATCTAGGATACTATAGCAATCATATCTAGGATACTATAGCTATTGCATCTAGGATACTATAGAGCTATAGTATCTAGGATACTATATCTCTTCCATTTAGTTAATTTTCATTGTAGTTCATTCTAATTGAAAAATAGGCTTAATTTCGTACTTATTTCTTCTCCAAACATACAAGCAAACAAAATTTAAAAAGTCTAATAAGTGAACCGAAAAATGGAGCGGAATCTAAAACAAAAAAATGTCTTAACTACCGAAAAAACTTTTCAAATCAACTATGGAAGATTGAGAGGGGAAAGGTATGGTGGGGCCATAGAAGATTGAGAGGGGAAAGGTATGGTGGGGCGATAGAAGATTGAGAGGGGAAAGGTATGGTGGGGCGATAGAAGATTGAGAGGGGAAAGGTATGGTGGGGCCATAGAAGATTGAGAGGGGAAAGGTATGGTGGGGCCATAGAAGATTGAGAGGGGAAAGGTATGGTGGGGCGATAGAAGATTGAGAGGGGAAAGGTATGGTGGGGCGATAGAAGATTGAGAGGGGAAAGGTATGGTGGGGCCATAGAAGATTGAGAGGGGAAAGGTATGGTGGGGCCATAGAAGATTGAGAGGGGAAAGGTATGGTGGGGCCATAGAAGATTGAGAGGGGAAAGGTATGGTGGGGCCATAGAAGATTGAGAGGGGAAAGGTATGGTGGGGCCATAGAAGATTGAGAGGGGAAAGGTATGGTAGGGCCATAGAAGATTGAGAGGGGAAAGGTATGGTGGGGCCATAGAAGATTGAGAGGGGAGAGGTATGGTGAGGCCATAGAAGATTGAGAGGGGAAAGGTATGGTGGGGCCATAGAAGATTGAGAGGGGAAAGGTATGGTGAGGCCATAGAAGATTGAGAGGGGAAAGGTATGGTGGGGCCATAGAAGATTGAGAGGGGAAAGCTAATTTCGAATTATAAAAAATAATTCAAAGTTTAATTTTCTTGCAAAATCAAAGTAATCGGTCTTTGCAATAAGATACAAATAATATTCCACTAGGGATGAACTCTTACGGTGAAGAACATTCATACAATATCTATTTACAATCAAATGAAATAATATTCCACTAGGTAAGAACTTTTATTTATTATTTTTAAATCTTTTAAATTTGTCTACGTGTACAGAGATCAATTTTAGCATTACAATCAGTAAAGGTTATTACCATATTAAACTGTACATTAATCCCATATAATCTTAAGCTCGACTGTATCTAACATTGCATCACTGTATCAGATGATTCCTCCCCCACTTCGCCACTACGGCGGGACTCGCACCTCCGATTGGCGTGAACGATAACGGAGCAAATGGCTCCTAACCACCGACCAACGCAAGACGGATGGGCATTTTGTTAATCTAGCCAAGAGGTGTTTGTTTACCGCATCAAAAAGGGGTGGAGGCGACTAATTTATTTGCTCCGCAGATTAGATAAGAGAAACACTGTGTCCATTGCCACGAAATTGAAAAGAATGGGTGGGGGAGTTGCAGTGGGTGGGGGAGACCTGAGGGTGGGGGTTGGGAGAAGGAGGCCAATGATTGAGGAAGTTGGAAATGTTAGGGCGAAAGGAGGAATTTTAGTGATAAAAAATGAGAGAATTTGGCGAAGGGAACTAATTGTGGGGTATGAAAAGGCTGATACAAATATCCCAGCTAACAAAAAAGCTTGTCTAACACCCCTCGTTATAGAGGGATTTAAGACGTGGTGCAAGTCGTGGGAAACATCTTAAAAACGTCTAACAATCGCGCACAGGGGTCCCAGTCTGTCCCACGTTTAATTCAGCATCTTTTACAGACGTGGTACAGAGGGTGGATCCCGCATAGGATAGAGTGCGGGTGTCTCTTGCATTTTGGCACTTGCAACTCGTGTGACCTACGGGAGACTCGCGTAAAACAGAGCCCAGATGTCCTTCTTCGTCCCGATCTGCAAGATGTGGGGCAGAGTGCGTACGTCTCTCTATGTCCCGCTTTGCAAGATGTGGGACAGACGAGGGACATCTCGCGTGGGATAACCTGCGTGGGAGAGACGTGCATAATCCTTTTTGCTCAAGACGTGGGATTTAAGACGTGAAAATTCAGACGTCTTGAGACGTCTAACATCCCTCGTCCCTCTCAAATCCCGCTAGCGAGGAGTATCCTCTTCTGTCCCACACAGGACAAAATGATATGGTTAGCAATGATATAATTTGGTCACATTATACAATCTGGTCACAATAACCGGAACTAATTATAATAGTTACGGAGATAAATACTTTTTTCCATTAGGAACAAGAATACAATCGGTACAAAAGAGGAAATTCATTTTTCTATCAACACTTGAGGGGTTGAGTTCACCTAAGGGGTAGACCCGACCCTTGGGTATGTATAGTTGAATTTAATGACAATATAAATTGTACATGCATCACTTTTCGATATGGACATTATAGAGCAAATTTTTTGAACAAACTTCAAGATTACATATTGATTATACATTACATCAAAGAACTAAATAATCAACATATATGAAAGACAAATCGAAAGGAGAAGCGAAAAAAGCGAGACACTTAAGTGCATCAACTATTATTTTGATATACTTATGAGTTTCAAGAACTTGAAACCGTTTCCGTGTGATTCACTTAAGTGTCTGAAAGCCTTTAAGTGTTAATTTAAGTAGACATATCCTCAGTGTACCCAGGTAGCAATGTTTCTTGGGCCAATATTGAGACAGCATTGGCCCGAGAATCATTGCTGCCTGGGTATCCCACTGGAACACTTTCAATAAACACATAATATCATATTCATCATCAGAAAGATCTAAAGAAAATAGAAGGATGGTCACTTTTAACGTTGTTTCACTTGCTCTTCAGTTCATCAATTTATTAAGATTTCCCAGAAGGAGACCCATAACTCATATTATATCAAAATCGTAATATGGTACAGATTATGGTATAAAACATCTCGTTTTTGGTAGGTACCATACGTAAAAAACCTGAACGTAACAGACTGAAACAGTATTTTCTTGATAAAAAAAGCATCGAAAATCCTAGAATCATTTTGAAAAAGTTAAATATCACGAGGTACATATTAAAGCATTAGAAAATCAATAGATACATGTTGGTATCCGATTAGAGTTGTTTTTTTTACGCCACACACAGAGCTGGTCCATCATGAGGACAATGGACCATTAAAATAAGACTTATACCGTGTAACATCCATTGTAGTCGATAATTGTGTGGCTAATGACGTCATAGAGGGTTAATCAAAACGTAGGAAACATCAAAGCAAATTGAACATGACACAAACATGTTGTTAGGACCTACCATTGGTGTAGGTGGGGAATATGAAATTGATATTTAAAATGCAGCATACCATTGTTAGGTATTGCTATATTAAAATAATAGTCGAAGTGGGTGGTTTGGCCTGGTGGTAGGTTGGTATATGACTGGTGGCCGGAAATTTCAGTATGGAAAATTCGGTCTCGGGAATTTCAGTCTAGAAAATGCGGACTCGGGAATTTCAGTTTGGAAAATTCGGTCTCGGGAATTTCAGTCTGGAAAATTCGGACTCGGAAATTTCAGTTTGGAAAATTAAGTCTCGGAAATTTCAGTTTGGAAAATTTAGTTTCGGAAATTTCAGTTTGGAAAATTAAGTCTCGGAAATTTCAGTCTGGAAAATTCGGACTCGGAAATTTCAATCTGGAAAATTCGGTCTCGGAAATTTTAATTTGGAAATTTAAGTCTCGGGAATTTCAGTTTGGAAATATAAGTCTCGGGAATTTCAGTTTGGAAAATTCGGTCTCGGGAATTTCAGTTTGGAAAATTCGGACTCGGGATCGAATTTCAGTCAGAAAAATTAGGTCTCGAATGGAAAATACTAAGATCACGGTTCTCGACATAAATGGCCGATATGTAGTTTGCTGTATCCTCTAGTTTGTTGTACTGCACACTTCATGATTGTTTATTGACCTGACAGGGGGGTTCGAGGGAGGCATGACCCCCTTCACATCTAACTGATAAGTTATATGTAAACCTCAGACCGAAAATTCCGGTCAAATCTCATTGTAAATAAATGTCAAAACATGTTAGAATTACTAATGTTACGTATCATTTTACAACAGTTAATGATGTTATCCACTTTTAATAAATACACTACACATTTTAGTATTCACAATTTAAACTTTTTCTGATATTGTTCTTTAATAAAACATTATAAAACGAGACCGAAATTTCCTAGAACCAATATGACTAATTATAAAGGATTTATTCCAGGAATATTCCCTTATTATCCCAGGAACAAATCCTTCTTGCCTGGGATATTGAATGCCATGACCAATCTTGATTAAAAAAATATTGGGGTGACATTTCAAGTTTAAACAATAGGTTAATTATATGTTTTTTTTAGTAATAATTAATACAAATATTATGAAATTTTTCTTATGAAATAAAATTTAACTCGTTAAAATTAAATTAAAATTTACATTTGCCATATATTTCCTTTCTACATGATCGGAGAGGTGGAACTGTTCGATAATCGGAACTTATACCCCAGATAACATACATTTAAATTCTTTCCAGTCAAGTCTACTTTTCGAAATTAAAATAACGATTTAAATTATATATTTTTTTACATCATCAAAAATGTGGAACTGCTCAAAACTTACCCTAGTTAGGGTAAGTTCCGAATTATCGGTCAGTACTACATCTTCGGTCATTTTAATGTCCCTAATTTTAGAACTGAAGTAGAAAGAAATTTTATTGTTTACAGGACTATTGATCTTTTTAACAATATTCCTGAAAATTTTAAACACACATTGTCTGATTTTAAATTCAAAAAGATTTTTAAAGAATACTGTATTTATAGTAAATATATTGAATAATTTTAGACTGTACCACTCGCCGCATCGTCATTTTAACTTTTTCTTTAGTTTAGTATTTTGTTTCATGTTTTAGTCTAGGATTTTTGTATATATTTTAAATTTCCCCAAGTTTGTGAAACTTTATGGGTTGTAATTAAAATAAAAAAAAATATAAGAAAAAACAATATAGAAATTGTTATTATTACACAGTGCTATCTAATACTTCTGCAAACCCGGGTTTGCAGATGTATTAGATAGCACTGTGTAATAATAACAATTTCTATATTGTTTTTTTTCCAGTAAATTCCTAGTTCACGTCCTTATTTCAATTAGGGACGTGAACTAGGAATTTACCGTTTTTTCTTATATGTCCGAAGATGTAGTACCGACCGATAATTCGTAACCCACCCTATATTCAGATTTAAATTCTTTCCCATTCAAAGTGCATACCTATCGACACCTCAACTGCTCTTTTCTTTTCACAGATGCTACCCATCCTGTTGACACTGTGTCACTTCTTGCCCTCGAGTGTCATGGTGTCATGTGTCATGTTTAGTTAATGTCACAGATACACTTAGTCACTTAGTCACAGATACACTCAGTCACAGATACACTCAGTCACTTAGTCACAATGAGCACATTCTTAGCTACAGGAACAAATACCAATTAATTCTTAACTGTCTTACCCTGAGGCCTTTTTCACATGAGCATTTTTGGAGCGGTTTGATACGTATGAAACGGATTTAACAATCAAAAACCCTGTGCAAAAACGCAAGTGTGAAGGGCGTTTTTGTCATACCGCAGCAAAGAAAATGGTAAATGAAAAACGTTACGACTGAATAAACGTATGTGTTTTGTAAGTGCACTTTGATTGGGCGTTTTATTATGTTGTACTTTTGTTCCTGCGGCAGGAAAAAACGCAAAATCTAATCGGACATACAAAACACATACGTTTATTCAGTCGCAGCGTTTTTTCATTCACCGATTACTTTTGCTGCAGCATGAGAAAAACGCCCGCGTGAAAGGGGCTATTTGCAATATGAAGTTTGAATGGATAAAATATAATGTGAATATATTTAGTGTTTTTCGTAATTAAATTTGTATATTTGCGCATTCTTTAATATCAAGGAAAAATAAAACTTTTTTTTTTCACCGCTGAAGTAAAAATTTAATATAATTTTTCCTTCAGTGGTAACAAAGAAAAAAACGCAAGTGTGAACACATTTTAAGAGGCGCTTTTTTCTGCGTGCCAGAAGGTCCTGTGTCTTTAAACATTTTTTTATCGTTCTAATTAATACTGCTAATATTTCCTATCGATTTGATAGTATATATTTGTTTCTATATGCTTTTAAAGATACAATGATCGATACGTTGCATATCCGTTTTACTTCCGAGTTGCTAATTTTCAGTCCTAAGAAAAAGAATGTACGCCGATTGTTGTGCGTGTCAGTTAGGCATAATCTATTCAATATAAAATATTCGAGTGAGGCTAAAAATCAGAAGGAAACTTGTTATAATTTTTTTTAATTCACTGAAGGAATCAATTGTTCAAAAAAAAAAAAAAAAAAAAAATTGTTTATAAAATTCAAATTGCAAATCAAAACAAAGTGTGTACAATCTTTTTCTTCAGCGTCAGGTTAGTTGTTAAAACTTAAAAAAAACTTTAAAAGTAAATAATAAAATATATACTTAACCGAATTGTATGGGGTTTGCAGAATAACAATTATATTAGGACCTTTAAAATTTGGAACATATTGGAAAATAAAATTAAGAAATGTTTGAAATTATAATTGAAAGTACTAGAAATTGAAAAAAGTAAGTATTGTAAATAAAATGAATTAGAAGTTATACGAAATATTAGAAATGAATTGAACAATATATAAATTAATAATATAAAAATTATAAATGAATTAGAGAAAATAGAAATTAAAATAATATAAAAATTAGTATATTATTATAAATGAATTGGAAAAATTAATATTAATAAGTGATATCTAACTGAAATAAGAGTGCCTAGATAATGACTTAAATATGAAAATGACTTGAAATGACTTAACAAATGACCTAGCAATTGACTTAGGTCATAGCAGATAGGTTTTGTTTACAGTAACTATTTTAAATATTTAGGGAGACATTCAAGATGGCGCTGCCATGCATATATTGCGTGTATTTACCTACCACTCAAATATTTACAGGTTTACACATTGTTAAACTATTTAAATGAATAAAAATACAACTTGGAATTTATAATAAACATATATAAGAAAAGCTAATTTGTTAAGTTTCGATAATATAATATTTTTTAGATAATATAATATTTTTTAAACTCGTTATTATAATTAATTGGTATCCAGGATACCTGCAGGTATCATGGATACCAATTAAAATAATAAGTTTTAAATTATATAAAATATTCATATATGATCGAAAATGTGATATCGTTCAATAACTCGAAACTTACCATAAAACCTATGTACTTATTATTATATATTGATATATAGTAGTAAATTAACAATCTAATCATACTTTTTTTATATATATTCCTTAATACAATTTTATCAAAATACAGTATTAAATATAAAATTGTAAACCTATATAATAACTATAATTTTTTATTATAGAGGTTACTAAAATCGTCTGTACGATAACTTAAACACTTCCGATAATTAAGTATACAGGGTGACCCACAGAAAAGTGTATCCAACTAAAGATTAATATAAATATCGTATTTATAAGTAGTTAAAAATTGAGTTGAAGTAAATCTTAAAATTAGATTTTTTCATGTATCCATTCTTCCACCGTCATTGCTTGAGATTTTACGTGTACAATATTTATATTAATTCAAACTTGGGTACACTTTTTTGTGGGTCACCCTGTATACCCTCTATATAATTCGTGGGTCAAAATGACCCATATTCGAGGGACACAATTTTACTGATATTTTACCCAAAGAAGACGTAAAAGAATATAATCTATAAGAAAAAGATCATCTATCTACGACAATAAATAATTAATTGGACCAAAATACAGTAGTGATTTATCAAATAATTAAATCTCAGTGTACCGTTTTTTGTCGGACATTCCTGATAAAAAAAACCTACGAAGTTTGTAATTATGATATTTTACGATAAAATACCATCAATATTTACCGTAATGGACAATAACAGACTATCTGCAGATTCTAAATTTCCGATTGGGTATCTTATCCCTCTTGCTGTTCTAGGAAAATTCGGTCTCGCTTTATAATTAATTTATTTAAGTACAATAACAGAAAAAGTTATAATTATGAGTACTAAAATGTGTAGTGTATTTATCAAAAGCGGATAACATCTTTAACTGTTGTAAAATGATACGTAACATTAGTAATTTTAACATGTTTCGACATTTATTTACAATGAGATTTGACCGGAAAATTCAGCCTCGGAAATTTCGGTCTGATTTTTGTTTAAAACTTATCAGTAAGATGTATCAGGGGGGATGCTACCCCCCGAACCCCCTTGCCAGATAATTTAACAATCACGAAGTGTGCGGTACAACAAACTAGCGGATACAACAATTTGTTTCATGTTGAGAATTTCAAACTAAATAGTCTTCATTCATTTTGAAACTGAAATTTCTGGCCACCCCTTCTTGCTCTGTGGGCACATCACTCAGTCAATTAGTAACACGAACAATTAGTAACACGAATAATTAGTAACACGAATAATTAGTAACACGAATAAGCTACTTAAATGCAATGTAAAAGTGACATATTTTTCTTGTGTTATTAATTGATTTGAATGAATATTTCCTCTTTATTTCCGTAAGCCATTTATTAATTAGTAATAAGCATCTGTACGTAAATTTATTAATTAGTTAATTAATTATACAGATTAATTAATTTTAGTTGTTAATTATTTATATTAATTAATTGTACTTATCTAATTTTATTTGTTAAATAATTAAATTAATTAATTTTCCTAATTAATTAATTTATTGGTTGAAGTGCACAGTGAAGGGTTACAACAACCACCATTAGTTGTAAATAAAGTGCACAGTGAAGAGTTAAAACAACCACCAATAGTTGTAAATAAAGTGCACAGTGAAGAGTTAAAACAACCACCAATAGTTGTAAATAAAGTGCACAGTGAAGAGTTAAAACAACCACCAATAGTTGTAAATAAAGTGCACAGTGAAGAGTTAAAACAACCACCAATAGTTGTAAATAAAGTGCACAGTGAAGAGTTAAAACAACCACCAATAGTTGTAAATAAAGTGCACAGTGAAGAGTTAAAACAACCACCAATAGTTGTAAATAAAGTGCACAGTGAAGAGTTAAAACAACCATCAATAGTTGTAATTAAAGTGCACAGTGAAGGGTTAAAACAACTACCAATAGTTGTAAATAAAGTGCACAGTGAAGGGTTAAAACAGCCACCAAGAGTTGTAAATAAAGTGCACAGTGAAGGGTTAAAACAACCACCAATAGTTGTAAATAAAGTGCACAGTGAAGAGTTTAAACAACCACCAATAGTTGTAAATAAAGTGCACAGTGAAGAGTTAAAAGAACCACCAATAGTTGTAAATAAAGTGCACAGTGAAGAGTTAAAACAACCACCAATAGTTATAAATAAAGTGCACAGTGAAGAGTTAAAACAACCACCAATAGTTGTAAATAAAGTGCACAGTGAAGAGTTAAAAGAACCACCAATAGTTGTAAATAAAGTGCACAGTGAAGAGTTAAAACAACCACCAATAGTTGTAAATAAAGTGCTCAGTGAAGAGTTAAAACAACCACCAATAGTTGTAAATAAAGTGCACAGTGAAGAGTTAAAACAACCACCAATAGTTATAAATAAAGTGCACAGTGAAGAGTTAAAACAACCACCAATAGTTGTAAATAAAGTGCACAGTGAAGAGTTAAAACAACCACCAATAGTTGTAAATAAAGTGCACAGTGAAGAGTTAAAACAACCACCAATAGTTGTAAATAAAGTGCACAGTGAAGAGTTAAAAGAACCACCAATAGTTGTAAATAAAGTGCACAGTGAAGAGTTAAAACAACCACCAATAGTTATAAATAAAGTGCACAGTGAAGAGTTAAAACAACCACCAATAGTTGTAAATAAAGTGCACAGTGAAGAGTTAAAAGAACCACCAATAGTTGTAAATAAAGTGCACAGTGAAGAGTTAAAACAACCACCAATAGTTGTAAATAAAGTGCTCAGTGAAGAGTTAAAACAACCACCAATAGTTGTAAATAAAGTGCACAGTGAAGAGTTAAAACAACCACCAATAGTTATAAATAAAGTGCACAGTGAAGAGTTAAAACAACCACCAATAGTTGTAAATAAAGTGCACAGTGAAGAGTTAAAACAACCACCAATAGTTGTAAATAAAGTGCACAGTGAAGAGTTAAAACAACCACCAATAGTTGTAAATAAAGTGCACAGTGAAGAGTTAAAACAACCACCAATAGTTGTAAATAAAGTGCACAGTGAAGAGTTAAAACAACCATCAATAATTGTAAATAAAGTGCACAATGAAGGGTTAAAACAACTACCAATAGTTGTAAATAAAGTGCACAGTGAAGGGTTAAAACAACCACCAAGAGTTGTAAATAAAGTGCACAGTGAAGGGTTAAAACAACCACCAATAGTTGTAAATAAAGTGCACAGTGAAGAGTTTAAACAACCACCAATAGTTGTAAATAAAGTGCACAGTGAAGAGTTAAAACAACCACCAATAGTTGTAAATAAAGTGCACAGTGAAGAGTTAAAAGAACCACCAATAGTTGTAAATAAAGTGCACAGTGAAGAGTTAAAAGAACCACCAATCGTTGTAAATAAAGTG
Organism: Caprella mutica; assembly: GCA_947561585.1. Classification (NCBI taxonomy): domain Eukaryota; kingdom Metazoa; phylum Arthropoda; class Malacostraca; order Amphipoda; family Caprellidae; genus Caprella; species Caprella mutica. Next base: position 67,534 of record CANNZV010001328.1, on the reverse strand, counting down.
CACAGTGAAGAGTTAAAAGAACCACCAATAGTTGTAAATAAAGTGCACAGTGAAGAGTTAAAAGAACCACCAATCGTTGTAAATAAAGTGCACAGTGAAGGGTTACAACAACCACCAATCATTCTATGTAAAATGAGTAATATACCTTCAAAATATTTCCTCCATTTTCTGGCTTTATTCAGACCGATATTCCGCTACATTCCACTAAGTCAATAAAAACTATAAAAGATAAGTTTTCCCTCCTCTTCCCATCGATGTTACACCCCCATCATATATTTTCGCGATATTTTTTCGCGGAGTGAGTTTGCTGCAGCTTCTAATAAACACAAGGCAGGACTTTTCACTAAAAACGTGACGGATTAAATCATTGAATTTGATCATCACGAAGCCACAAGTATAAGCTTTTTATATCGCGCCCAATAACAATACCTTGCAGCGAGTTATGACAGCCAGCCAACCCCGTCCATGTAAAAAACCTAACCAGAATTATTCTCCCGTCCAGAATTTGAACTGTTACTAATTTTAGTCAGTCAATATATTTTATAAACTTATTTATCAAATGCGTGAATATAGTTTCAGGAGATGTAGCGTTTAAACTTTAAATTCTAAGGTTTAAACCTTCTTTTCCAGGTAACGAAAGATTTTGATTGATTTTTTCATTGAATCTGCATCGTATATCATGATTGGAGGAGGAGATTTCGTGTAACTTATTCGTAGATCCCCTCTATATCAACAACATATATATTCATAAATATAAGTTTCTCACCGAAAGTTCATAAATGTTGTCAGCGTTGTTAGCCTTTTCACTTTAGCCAGGAAAAACTGGCAAAGAAAACGCCGCGTTTTTTCAGCCCAGTTTACCCCTCTTATATTTCAATCTATACTAGCGAATCAAACGCCGCGTTTTCTTTGCCCAGTTTACGTTTCTTATTTCAATCTATACCAGGCGGTAAAAACGCGGCTTTTACACTCTAGTACAGAATGGGCTTTAGTCAGGAAGTACCGGGGTTGTAGCCGATAATGACGCGTTTGCGGACAATCTAAGCAAACAAAAGACTGATGATGGAGGTGTACACTGTTATAAGAGGTGCATGATTAGATTCAACACCAGCATTAGCCATCATCAGACCAGCTATCTAGCGGGCAAACTGACGCAAATTGGCGGTTAGCATCCACTAGGCAATGCTATGGCATTATGCCGTCATATCTCATGAAGCTAAATGATTACCGGCTACAAGATCATAGATTTTAATGGTTTGCAATCAATTGGGCAATGAAATACTCGACTGATTTAAACTCTGTCGTGGTTTTCTCCAGAATTAGCACTATTCTTTCTTCGGTATCAATCTCGGTTATCTTGTTTTGTCTTGAAAACTGCAATCACTCAACTTTGAAAGTCTCTGATATTTATCACATGTGTCAGATCTGAGTAATTTGGAAAATAATATATTTCTGTATTTTAACTCCGATATTTCGGATGATTTCTCGTACTCTTCCATTTTCTTTTTTTCGGTAACCAGGCGAAAAATAGGCATTGCGTCATAGAGTATTTTTAAAATTGTTGTCTATAAAATGATTTGTATTATAAAGTTAACAAATAACTAAAAAGAATTGTTAATCTAGTTTTTGAAATTATATCTGGAATTTAATAGTTGTGGAATTTTTTTTGGTTCGTTGGAAATTAATTAGTGTCAAATTAACATAATTTAATACTTTTTAATTATATTTTTTGGGTAAATAGTTTTATTTACAACCCATCAAAATGTTCTCCATTCTGAATAAAATATCACAAAATTTATATTTTTATATAAAATATAATATTTTTTAAATCCAACATGAATATTAAATTTTGAAAATTTTAATCTGATGGTCATTCTATGAACATAATTTGTTCAATACTGTTCCGTAATTAAATTATTTATTGTAAATTCTACGATTTCCAAAAAAGTATAAAATGTTAGAACATCATTTTTTTATTAAAGACAGTGGTACCTATCATCTCTGTAGGTACATATGTTTATGTATTTAACTTTTCTATTTAACTATATTTAATATCTAGTTATTTTCTATATGTTCCTTAGCTAGCAATTACGTCCAGAATGCTGATTCAACTAATATATCATAAAATAAAGTCTCTCGTTAACGTCAGGGCGCAACATCTTTTAACAATATCACCTACATTTTACGACGGGACATGGCGAATTTAGCTCTAGATTTTAGCGACTAAATTGTGGTGATTGGTGCATAAATATAGGTACTTTGAACCTTTATTTTAGGCCTCAAATGATGGCAAAGTGGGAAGGCTTTGGTGTTGGCAGCAGCTTTCAATATTGGCGTTAATAATAAACGTTTATTGATAATTTGGGGCTGGTTAGTGAATTAAAAGTGGCGTTTTCAGGCCAGTAGGTAGTAGGTTGTACTACCTACTTCATTGTACGCTATTACCTAAATTACCCACTTTAACAAAATAGTGGCGATAGAATATTAAGATGATAGGTTAGACGCGGTGTTTGTTGTACATGTGTATCATATTTTAAAAAGATGATTATAATCTTGTATAGAAGTAATACGATATAAGAAAATACATATATTTATTAAAGGAAGAAAGTAGTACATTTTAAGTATACATTGTTCAATACATGAAATATTTTTGAAGGAAGATTTAAAAATACGATTTCTTTGGCATTTTATTTTTATCATATTTCTTTTAAGAATATATTAGTTACTTTTAATTATAACATACTGGCAGTTTTATAGAGCATTTAGTAATAGGTGTTCATTTTGATCGTTTTAACAATGATCTCAATGAAAAGCTGTTTTTTTTTCACGAATTCACTAATAGTGCACAGAAATAGGTTACTTACCCTACTTACCTATTATTTGTAAAATAAGTTAAATTTTAGAGTTCAAGATTTTAAAAATAAATATCAAATTTAAGCGAGTAAAACTCGTTTTAATTCAGAGATGGTACCTAGCTTGATTCACCACACTGATTAACTATCAACATAATTCAATCAATATACCAGTTAAATTCTAAACGTGTTCTTAACACGTTTTGGGGGTGACGATATGTAAATACCTACCGTCATTAATTGGCTTCATGGCTGTAAGCACCACTATATTTTCAATCAAGCTCTCCATTACCTGACTAATAGTGGCTAATTGGTAGGTAGGCAAGTTAATACCTAGGAACTACAAGCTTTGGGTGGTGTTTCACGGGTCGAAGATGGGCGCCATGATTTTCTATCTTGTTATCAACGACTTGATAGATTTCTATCACGCGAGTACGCCTACAATATCGTGATTGATAACAGTGATGATCATCAACAAGATAAGGGTTAGTAGAAACTGACGCTAGGTGGAGGGAGAGAGTCAGGTCAACCCATCGTGAACCTATCGATGTAGATGATAGAATTTGTAAACAGCTATGGTAGATTTTTGAATTTATAAACAACTATGGTAGATTTTAGAATCTATAAACAACTATATAGCAGATAATAGAAATTAAAAATAATTATACGGCAAATTATAGAATTCATAAAGAATTATACGGTAGATTTTAGAATTTATAAGCAACAACGGTAGATTTCATAATCAATTAATAACTAGGTTGATTGTAAAATATAATAAAAAGTACGGTAGATTTAATAATTTATAAATAATACATACTATAAATTTCAAAATTATAAACGATTACGGTAGATCTTAGAGTTTATAAGCATCTACGGTAGATTTTAGAATTTCTAAGCAACTAGAAAGCAAGATTTTAGAATTATTAACACCTTTTGCAGATTATAGAATTTATAAACAACTACAGTAGATTTTAGAATTTATCAACAACTACAGTAGGTTTTAGAATTTATAAACAACTACAGTAGATTTTAGAATTTATAAATAACTACAGTAGATTTTTGAATTTATAAACAACTACAGTAGGTTTTTGAATTTATCAACAACTACAGTAGATTTTAGAATTTACCAACAACTACAGTAGATTTTAGAATTTATCAACAACTACAGTAGATTTTAGAATTTATCAACAACTACAGTAGATTTTAGAATTTATCAACAACTACAGTAGATTTTAGAATTTATCAACAACTACGGTAGATTTTAGAATTTACCAACAACTACGGTAGATTTTAGAATTTATAAACAACTACGATAGATTTTAGAATTTATCAACAACTACGGTAGATTTTAGAATTTACCAACAACTACGGTAGATTTTAGAATTTATAAACAACTACGATAGATTTTAGAATTTATCAACAACTACGGTAGATTTTAGAATTTATCAACAACTACAGTAGATTTTAGAATTTATCAACAACTACGGTAGATTTTAGAATTTACCAACAACTACGGTAGATTTTAGAATTTATAAACAACTACGATAGATTTTAGAATTTATCAACAACTACGGTAGATTTTAGAATTTACCAACAACTACGGTAGATCTTAGAATTTATAAACAACTACGATAGATTTTAGAATTTATCAACAACTACAGTAGATTTTAGAATTTACCAACAACTACGGTAGATTTTAGAATTTACCAACAACTACGGTAGATTTTAGAATTTATAAACAACTACAGTAGATCTTAGAATTTATAAACAACTACGATAGATTTTAGAATTTATCAACAACTACAGTAGATTTTAGAATTTACCAACAACTACGATAGATTTTAGAATTTATCAACAACTACAGTAGATTTTAGAATTTATCAACAACTACAGTAGATTTTAGAATTTACCAACAACTACGGTAGATTTTAGAATTTACCAACAACTACGGTAGATTTTAGAATTTATAAACAACTACGGTAGATTTTAGAATTTATAGACAACTACGATAGATTTTAGAATTTATAGACAACTACGATAGATTTTAATATATATAAGCAACTACGGTAGATTTTAGAATTTACCAACAACTACGGTAGATTTTAGAATTTATAAACAACTACGGTAGATTTTAGAATTTATAGACAACTACGATAGATTTTAATATATATAAGCAACTACAGTATAATTTAGAATTTATCAACAACTACGATAGATTTTAGAATTTATAGACAACTACGATAGATTTTAATATTTATAAGCAACTACAGTATAATTTAGAATTTATCAACAACTACGGTAGATAATAGAATTTATAACAAAAATATATATATATAAATATCTGGCAGATATTAGAATTTGTATACAAATATATGGTAGAATTTAGAATTTGTACACAAATATATGGTAGAATTTAGAATTTGTATACAAATATATGGCAGATTTTAGAATTTGTACACAAATATATGGCAGATTTCAGAATTTATATACAAATATATGGCAGATTTTAGAATTTATATACAAATATATGGCAGATTTTAGAATATATGGTAGAATTCAGAATTCAAAACTAACAAAGGTATTTCAATATCTTTTATTTACACAAAGAAAAAGTTTGGTAGGTATTAATTTTCTGCGCCTAACGTCAACAACTATAGTGTTCGTTTATAGCGCTCTATGTACCTGGTATTAACGGCTATAGCCCTCCATTACCGTTATTACCGCCTATTACCCGTAAATACAGGCTGGTAACATGGTATTCCGGGCTGCTAAACATACAAGAGTTATCGGCATGAAAAAAGCGTAATGAAATGAACTGTAAAACATGAACATGAAGAGGCGTTTGTTTCAATGAACTGGCGTGAATGGGGCAAGAACAGGCGATGAAGTGGGGGCGGGGGTAAGGAGTGGGTGGATGGGGATTGAGTGGAGGGAATTGATGGGGGATAGATGGTATTGAGTGGAGGGAATTGATGGGGAATAGATGGGGTAGAGTGGGTGGAATTGATGGGGGTTGAGTGGGTGGAATAGATGGGAGTTGAGTGGGTGGAATAGATGGGGGTAGAGTGGGTGGAATAGATGGGGGTAGAGTGGGTGGAATAGATGGGGGTAGAGTGGGTGGAATAGATGGGGGTAGAGTGGGTGGAATAAATGGGGTTGAGTGGGTGGAATAGATGGGGTTGAGTGGGTTAAATAGATGGGGTTGAGTGGGTGGAATAGATGGGGAATGAGTGGGTGGGATAGATGGGTGTGAAGTGGGTGGAATAAATGGGGTTGAGTGGGTTAAATAGATGGGGTTGAGTGGGTGGAATAGATGGGGAATGAGTGGGTGGGATAGATGGGTGTGAAGTGGGTGGAATAGATGGGGATTGAGAGGGTGGAATAGATGGGGAACGAGTGGGTGGAATAGATGGGGATTGAGAGGGTGGAATAGATGGGGATTGAGAGGGTGGAATAGATGGGGATTGAGAGGGTGGAATAGATGGGGAATGAGTGGGTTAAATAGATGGGATTGAATAGTTAGATGGAGGTTGAAAGAATGAAATAAGTGAGAGATATTACGCTGAGTGGGAGGTGTGAATAGATGGGCTCTAATTCACCCCCCTCTCTTTAATCCCTCTCCACCATCTTTTTCCTCTTATTAAGAGGCAAGTCACACCTCGACAAGAGTACAATCTGCTCTTAATAAGCGAGTAAAGAGCCAATTAAGAGCAAAAACTAAGAGAGTTAAGAGATAATTCATCTAACTAGGCTTCGTCATTAGCTACGTGAATTGAATAGATTAACATTTATGTATTTTAACATTTATGTATTTTAACATTTATATATTTTAACATTTATATATTTTAACATTTATAGGGAATGTTCTGATATAACGAAGTGTTAAACATTCCCGATACTAGAGTAAGTTCATAATTATCGTTCAGTACTACATCTTCGGTCATATAAGAAAAAACAATATAAAAATTGTTATTATTACACAGTGCTATCTAATACTTCTGCAAACCCTGGTTTGCAGAAGTATTAGATAGCACTGTGTAATAATAACAATTTCTATATTGTTTTTTATTATATGACCGAAGATGTAGTACTGAACGATAATTCATAACTTAACCCATAAGAAAATATATATAAATATTTCAACTCGTTATTTTAATTTAAATAATTAGTTAGAATACTTGTCTTATGTTTGATCGTAAATGTGTAACTGTGCTATAACTCGCAACTACATCACTTTATTTCTCAACTGTTTTCCTGTTACAGTACATTGCACCAAAGATAGTATCAGTGATACCAACCATGTAACACTTTATTTAGCAACCAGATGACGGGCACTCGTAGAGCGCACGCTTACATTCGCCGCCACATATAACTTTGACCACCCAATAACTAAGCTTCAGTTATAAATGACCTTGACCTTTGACCTGACCGGTCACAAAATTTAACCAAATGGTTCCAGGACATTGACCAATCGTCCCATAAAATTTCAGACAATTTGGTTGAATACTTTTTGAGTTATGCGAATAACAAGATGACAAATTAATGCCGCCTACAATAATACCTTCCACAATCTGCAAAGGTAAATAATACCCAAGGTGTATCACTATATGCGTCAGTTAATATGTGGTCTAATAGTGCTTTTTATCAAGTTATAGCTTATTACTTGGCTAATTTGAAATCTATTAAGATACCAGTAAGTGGAGCTAATAAGCTATCTATAGCAGGTAATTGTAGCTTTTTAGCACATTGCTTATCTGTGAGATAATTAATATCAAGGGTTATCTTTTAACAGGTAATTGTAGAGCATTAAATAAAGTTATGATGTAACACCTGGTAAGTGTTAAAACAAAGTGTTAACAATTTGTAGTGAGTGTTAACACTTAGTAGTGAGTGCTAACACTTTGTAGTGAGTGTTAACACTTTGTAGGGAGTGTTAACACTTTGTAGTGAGTGTTAACACTTTGTAGTGAGTGTTAACACTTTGTAGTGAGTGTTAACACTTTGTAGTGAGTGTTAACACTTTGTAGTGAGTGTTAACACTTTGTAGTGAGTGTTAACACTTTGTAGTGAGTGTTAACACTTTGTAGTGAGTGTTAACAATGTGTAGTGAGTGTTAACACTTTGTAGTGAGTGTTAACACTTTGTAGTGAGTGTTAACAATTTGTAGTGAGTGTTAACACTTTGTAGTGAGTGTTAACACTTTGTAGTGAGTGTTAACACTTTGTAGTGAGTGTTAACACTTTGTAGTGAGTGTTAACACTTTGTAGTGAGTGCTAACACTTTGTAGTGAGTGTTAACACTTTGTAGTGAGTGTTAACACTTTGTAGTGAGTGTTAACACTTTGTAGTGAGTGTTAACACTTTGTAGTGAGTGTTAACACTTTGTAGTGAGTGTTAACACTTTGTAGTGAGTGTTAACACTTTGTAGTGAGTGTTAACACTTTGTAGAGAGTGTTAACACTTTGTAGTGAGTGTTAACACTTTGTAGTGAGTGTTAACACTTTGTTAACAATTATTTAAAAAAAAATCGAATTAATGCAAACAAATTTCTAAATATTCATAAATTTAATCATATTATTATTTAACTAATATAATTTAAAATAAAATAACTTAAACAAATAATTAACTAATATAAATATTTTTTAGCTATTATATATTATTAACTAATATAAATAATTAACTAATATATATAATTAACTAATATAAATAATTAATTAACTAATATAAATAATTAATTAACTTATATAAATAATTAATTAACTAATATAAATAATTAACTAATATAAATAATTAACTTATATAATTAATTGGATCTTTTCTGTTTGCTGGGCGCATTTGAAAATAAAGGAAATAAAATAATTAAATATAATGGTATCATACTTACTGACTTTCAAAATAAAATTATTTAGTTAAAAAAGTAAAGCTAAACTTTTTATAGTTAATAATGTAATTAGAAATACAGGGTGACCCACAAAAAAGTGTACCCAACTGTGAATTAATAAAAACATCGTATTTAAAAATAAATAGAAATTAGAGTTCAAGTAAAATGAAGAATTAGTTAATTTTACTTGTATCCATTATAGCGCCGCCATTGCTTAAGATTCATTATTTATTTTTAAATACAATATTTAGATTAATTCACAGTTGGGTACACTTTTTTGTGGATCACCCTGTATATCTGTTTCCTCTGTTTCCTCCTTCTTGCGTTTCTCATTGTCGCGTTTAAAAAAATGCTCATCTTAACATTTTTCTCTGGACATTATTTTGTTATCATTTTCTCTGGTTATCATTTACTCTGGTTATCATTTTCTCTGGTTATCATCTTTCTGGTTATCATTTTATCTGGTTATCATTTTCTCTGGTTATCATTTTCTCTGGTTATCATTTACTCTGGTTATCATTTTCTCTGGTTATCATCTTTCTGGTTATCATTTTATCTGGTTATCATTTTCTCTGGTTATCATTTTCTCTGGTTATCATTTTCTCTGGTTATCATTTTCTCTGGTTATCATTTTCTCTGGTTATCATTTTCTCTGGTTATCATTTTCTCTGGTTATCATTTTCTCTGGTTATCATTTACTCTGGTTATCATTTTCTCTGGTTATCATTTTCTCTGGTTATCATTTTATCTGGTTATCATTTTCTCTGGTTATCATTTTCTCTGGATATCATTTTCTCTGGTTATCATCTTTCTGGTTATCATTTTCTCTGGTTATCATTTTCTCTGGTTATCATTTTCTCTGGTTATCATTTTCTCTGGTTATCATTTTCTCTGGTTATCATTTACTCTGGTTATCATTTTCTCTGGTTATCATTTTCTCTGGTTATCATTTTATCTGGTTATCATCTTCTCTGTTTATAATTTTCTCTGGTTATCATTTTCTCTGGTTATCATTTTCTCTGGTTATCATTTTCTCTGGTTATCATTTTCTCTGGTTATCATTTTCTCTGGTTATCATTTTCACTGGTTATCATTTTCTCTGGTTATCATTTTCTCTGGTTATCATTTTCTCTGGTTATCATTTTCTCTGGTTATCATTTTCTCTGGTTATCATTTTCTCTGGTTATCATTTTCTCTGGTTATCATTTTCTCTGGTTATCATTTTCTCTGGTTATCATTTTCTCTGGTTATCATTTTCTCTGGTTATCATTTTCTCTGGTTATCATTTTCTCTGGTTATCATTTTCTCTGGTTATCATTTTCTCTGGTTATCATTTTCTCTGGTTATCATTTTCTCTGGTTATCATTTTCTCTGGTTATCATTTTCTCTGGTTATCATTTTCTCTGGTTATCATTTTATCTGGTTATCATCTTCTCTGTTTATAATTTTCTCTGGTTATCATTTTCTCTGGTTATCATTTTCTCTGGTTATCATTTTCTCTGGTTATCATTTTCTCTGGTTATCATTTTCTCTGGTTATCATTTTCTCTGGTTATCATTTTCTCTGGTTATCATTTTCTCTGGTTATCATTTTCTGGCTATCATTTTCTCTGGTTATCATTTTCTCTGGTTATCATTTTCTCTGGTTATCATTTTCTCTGGTTATCATTTTCTCTGGTTATCATTTTCTCTGGTTATCATTTTCTCTGGTTATCATTTTCTCTGGTTATCATTTTCTCTGGTTATCATTTTCTCTGGTTATCATTTTCTGGCTATCATTTTCTCTGGTTATCATTTTCTCTGGTTATCATTTTCTGGCTATCATTTTCTCTGGTTATCATCTTTCTGGTTATCATTTTCTCTGGTTATTATTTTCTCTGGTTATCATCATTCTGGTTATCATTTTCTCTAGTTATCATTTGGTGATTTGGTATGATGAAGTATGATCTGAATTATCGAACAGTTCCACATTTTCGGTCATCAACAAATAAAGAGTTTGAATGTCATATTAATTATACACTTTTTCATATATGATCGAATATGTGTTACTGTCCGATAATTCATAACTTGCCTAACTATTATAACTCTATAGCAGTGAAAAAAAACGCTAATGTGAACGGTACAATAGACATTTGTATCATGCTGAAGTTCGAGCATTTAAAATTCTGCTCGTATTTCAGCAAGGAACTGAGCTATTTTGCGTAAGAAAAAATGCTGGTGAAAAAAAACCGCAAGTGTGCAGGGCTCCAATGATATCAATTGCTGGGTGAACGAAGAAAAGCTAACAATTTCAAACATTTTATATGATTGCACCTATGGTAAATGATAATTAAATTTAATGATATTTTTTACAAGGTCAAATTTTTTTTTCGAAGTAAATTTCATTTTTTATATTTAAAAAAAATCAACACCAACTTTAAATCAACAACAATCATGAATAACTTACAGAGCTTGTCTAGAAAAAAGAAATCCAACTAAATATATATTTCATAAAATGATAATCACCGATTATTGGTTTACGGACTTTTTTTTAATGTCATCGGACTACCGCGATAATTAATTGAACGATAATAAAATAGTAATCTATCATAAATTTACAAAATAATTTAGTCTGTCATCTATTGTCGGACATTTCCGACGATAATTGCGATGATAATGTTTGAAATTATGATATTTTAAAATTATTCAGAAGTACAATATTTAGAAATAAAATATTTAGAAATAAAATATTTAGAAATAAATATTTAGAAAAAAAATATTTAAAAATAAAATATTTGAAATAAAATATTAAGAATTAAAATATTTAAAAATAAAATATTTAGAATAAAATATTTAGAAATTGAATATTTAGAAAAAAATATCTAGAAATAAAATATTTAGAAAATAAAATATTTAGAAAAAAATATTAAAAATAAAATATTTAGAAAAAAAAATATATAATAATTTTTTTATACATAAAATAAGACCGACTCTTGTGGAAAGGACAATGTCCCGATACTAATTTTCCCACTGAGTCCACACAATAATCTATCTCTGTTTCCTTTCTAATTCTAACGATAGAATTAAAGCAGAAAAAAGCGCCATAATAATTTGTTACGAAACACGTAACTTTACATTAGTTTTAATGTACTGACCATAAAGTTTTAATAGAACGAAAGCGATGGCTAATGACTAAAAAATATATACTGTGTCGCCGTGGTATAAGTTTCAAGTTATCGGACGGGTACATGTTTTCGATCACATCGGATAAAATTATTATGTGATAATTATTTAACTCGTTATTTTAATTGGTATCCCTGATACCTACAGGTATCATGGATACCAATTAAAATGAATATTATTATATTTTGTTCCTTATACATATGATCGAAAATAAGAAACCGGCCAATAAATCAGAATCATCAGTCATTAGAAATATATAATTTAAAATATAAAAACAATGTTAATTTGTGCACAAAACAAAGTTAATTTGTGCACATTAACAATGTTAATTTGTGCATATTAACAATGTTAATTTGTGCATATTAACAATGTTAATTTGTGCATATTAACAATGTTAATTTGTGCATATTAACAATGTTAATTTGTGCATATTAACAATGTTAATTTGTGCATATTAACAATGTTAATTTGTGCATATTAACAATGTTAATTTGTGCATATTAACAATGTTAATTTGTGCACATTAACAATGTTAATTTGTGCATATTAACAATGTTAATTTGTGCATATTAACAATGTTAATTTGTGCATATTAACATTGTTAATTTGTGCATATTAACAATGTTAATTTGTGCATATTAACAATGTTAATTTGTGCATATTAACAATGTTAATTTGTGCATATTAACATTGTTAATTTGTGCATATTAACAATGTTAATTTGTGCATATTAACAATGTTAATTTGTGCATATTAACAATGTTAATTTGTGCATATTAACAATGTTAATTTGTGCATATTAACATTGTTAATTTGTGCATATTAACAATGTTAATTTGTGCACAAAAACAATGATAATTTGTGCACAAACATAATGTTAATCTGTGCAAATTAACAATGATAACAATAATAAAAATAACAATAATGAGCTATAATTATCGGCGCAGAGATGAAAAGAGACTCTGACTCATAAAGTAGACTCAGCAAGTGACTCTCCGGATGACTCTTATGACTCCTTCCTTCTGTTCCACTCGAGAGAGTCTCAAACCCTCTCAGCCAATGGCAGAGCTTCCTCAGAACCTCTCTTCCGCTGCACCAATCAGAGGCAAGCTTCACCACCCTCTCACTCAGCAGCCAATGGGAGGGGAGATAGAGTCCTGTGTGCTGATTGGTTGATGCCTCAGTAGCCACCGAGACATTGCAAGGGCAAGTCGTTAAATTTGAATGAGGGGAGTAAATTAAAACGGGTTTGGAGGACGAGGGTAAACAATGAACTGAATATTGGCTAAGATTGATGGGTAAACCTTCACTGTGCACTTTATTTACAACTATTGGTGGTTGTTTTAACTCTTCACTGTGCACTTTATTTACAACTATTGGTGGTTGTTTTAAACCTTCACTGTGCACTTTATTTACAACTATTGGTGGTTGTTTTAACTCTTCACAGTGCACTTTATTTACAACTATTGGTGGTTGTTTTAAACCTTCACTGTGCACTTTATTTACATTTATTGGTGGTTGTTTTAACTCTTCACAGTGCACTTTATTTACAACTATTGGTGGTTGTTTTAAACCTTCACTGTGCACTTTATTTACAACTATTGGTGGTTGTTTTAACTCTTCACTGTGCACTGTATTTACAACTATTGGTGGATGTTTTAACCCTTCACTGTGCACTTTATTTACAACTATTGGTGGTTGTTTTAACCCTTCACTGTGCACTTTATTTACAACTATTGGTGGTTGTTTTAACCCTTCACTGTGCACTTTATTTACAACTATTGGTGGTTGTTTTAACTCTTCACTGTGCACTTTATTTACAACTATTGGTGGTTGTTTTAACCCTTCACTGTGCACTTTATTTACAACTATTGGTGGTTGTTTTAACTCTTCACTGTGCACTTTATTTACAACTATTGGTGGTTGTTTTAACCCTTCATTGTGCACTGTATTTACAACTATTGGTGGTTGTTTTAACCCTTCACTGTGCACTTTATTTACAACTATTGGTGGTTGTTTTAACCCTTCACTGTGCACTTTATTTACAACTATTGGTGGTTGTTTTAACTCTTCACAGTGCACTTTATTTACAACTATTGGTGGTTGTTTTAAACATTCACTGTGCACTTTATTTACAACTATTGGTGGTTGTTTTAACTCTTCACTGTGCACTTTATTTACAACTATTGGTGGTTGTTTTAACTCTTCACTGTGCACTTTAATTACAACTATTGGTGGTTGTTTTAACTCTTCACTGTGCACTTTATTTACAACTATTGGTGGTTGTTTTAACTCTTCACTGTGCACTTTATTTACAACTATTGGTGGTTGTTTTAACTCTTCACTGTGCACCTTATTTACAACTATTGGTGGTTGTTTTAACTCTTCACAGGGCACTTTATTTACAACTATTGGTGGTTGTTTTAACTCTTCACTGTGCACTTTATTTACAACTATTGGTGGTTGTTTTAACTCTTCACAGTGCACTTTATTTACAACTATTGGTGGTTGTTTTAAACCTTCACTGTGCACTTTATTTACAACTATTGGTGGTTGTTTTAACTCTTCACAGTGCACTTTATTTACAACTATTGGTGGTTGTTTTAACTCTTTACTGTGCACTTTATTTACAACTATTGGTGGTTGTTTTAACCCTTCACTGTGCACTTTATTTACAACTATTGGTGGTTGTTTTAACCCTTCACTGTGCACTTTATTTACAACTATTGGTGGTTGTTTTAACTCTTCACTGTGCACTTTATTTACAACTATTGGTGGTTGTTTTAACCCTTCACTGTGCACTGTATTTACAACTATTGGTGGTTGTTTTAACCCTTCACTGTGCACTTTATTTACATTTATTGGTGGTTGTTTTAACCCTTCACTGTGCACTTTATTTACAACTATTGGTGGTTGTTTTAACTCTTCACTGTGCACTTTATTTACAACTATTGGTGGTTGTTTTAACTCTTCACTGTGCACTTTATTTACAACTATTGGTGGTTGTTTTGACTCTTCACAGTGCACTCTATTTACAACTATTGGTGGTTGTTTTAACTGTTCACAGTGCACTTTATTTACAACTATTGGTGGTTGTTTTAACTTTTCACTGTGCACTTTATTTACAACTATTGGTGGTTGTTTTAACTCTTCACTGTGCACTTTATTTACAACTATTGGTGGTTGTTTTAACTCTTCACTGTGCACTTCATTTACAACTATTGGTGGTTGTTTTAACTCTTCACTGTGCACTTTATTTACAACTATTGGTGGTTGTTTTAACTTTTCACTGTGCACTTTATTTACAACTATTGGTGGTTGTTTTAACTCTTCACTGTGCACTTTATTTACAACTATTGGTGGTTGTTTTAACTCTTCACAGTGCACTTTATTTACAACTATTGGTGGTTGTTTTAACTTTTCACTGTGCACTTTATTTACAACTATTGGTGGTTGTTTTAACTCTTCACTGTGCACTTTATTTACAACTATTGGTGGTTGTTTTAACTTTTCACTGTGCACTTTATTTACAACTATTGGTGGTTGTTTTAACTCTTCACTGTGCACTTTATTTACAACTATTGGTGGTTGTTTTAACTCTTCACAGTGCACTTTATTTACAACTATTGGTGGTTGTTTTAACTCTTCACTGTGCACTTTATTTACAACTATTGGTGGTTGTTTTAACTCTTCACTGTGTACTTTATTTATAACTATTGGTGGTTGTTTTAACTCTTCACTGTGCACTTTATTTACAACTATTGGTGGTTGTTTTAACTCTTAACAGTGCACTTTATTTACAACTATTGGTGGTTGTTTTAACTCTTCACTGTGCACTTTATTTACAACTATTGGTGGTTGTTTTAACTCTTCACTGTGCACTTTATTTACAACTATTGGTGGTTGTTTTAACTTTTCACTGTGCACTTTATTTACAACTATTGGTGGTTATTTTAACTCTTCACTGTGCACTTTATTTACAACTATTGGTGGTTGTTTTAACTCTTCACAGTGCACTTTATTTACAACTATTGGTGGTTG
>CANNZV010001328.1:0-48727 GCA_947561585.1 Caprella mutica | reverse complement strand
GTTGGTGTGGAACAAATGCAACAAAAATTACAAGGAAAAAACAATCATATTTTTGACTTTTGAGAGTAAAAGTATTATATACATGCATATAATGTATATAATTGTAATACTAAATATATTAATTAAATTCCAATGAACGAGCACAATAGTTTTAAATAATTTTAAGACAGTTATCTAACTGTCAATACTATAAACTCTTTTGACTTGTAAAATGTTAATCCGTTAGTTCCATTACTTGTGATCTATTAACCATTAATTGGTAAGGCTAATTACTTTAGAATGACCCTTCCTAATAAGCTCTCCCTCCGAAGCACTAATGTCCTTCATTCCAAGCACTCAATGTCCTTCATTCCAACCCTTCAAATGCCTTCATTCCAATTCTACCCGCAAACCATCGCACTGTGAAGTATTTTAATTAAAAAATTCGTCAGAAGCTAACGGCAATTAGAAGGTGTGGGGGGGGGGGGGCTAAGATGGGGGAGGGGTAGGTGGAGGGGCTAGATTTAGAGCATTGAGTTAATAAGCTAGGGATGACAGGTAATTAAATTAAACAGTTAGATGTTGAATAGGAGAAGTGAATTTAATGTAATTATCATTAGTTTATCTTGAGAAGAGAATGTCAGTATTTCTATACAATCTTTAGGAGTTAGTGTGGTCGAAAATTTCGGTCTGGAAGATTCGGTCTCGGAATGGTAAATGACCTCTCAACATAAATGACAGTTATGTAGTTTGTTGTATCCGCTAGTTTCTCATACAGCACACTTCATGATTGTTTGAAGACCTGGCAAGGAGGGAGGGTGAGAGATACATCATACTTGAGACCGAAAATTCTGAAACCGAATTTTCTGCTCGAATCTCATGTTAAATAAATGTCCAAATTATTAATGTTACGTATTATTTAACAACAGTTAATAAATACGCTACACATTTTACTGTCCATGATTTCAACTTGATTTTATTATTGATCTTTAATAAAATCATTATAAAACGAGACTGAATTCTCCTGGAACCTGTTTCTAGATGTTCTTTTCCCTCATCCCCCCCCCCCCTGGTGGGGTAGTGCACCACTTTTTAACGAGTCTCTTAATTTGAGTTGGATAGGCTCAGGTCACGTGACCAGCAGGGGAGAGATTTCGAGTTTGGGTTCTGATGAGGACAGACGTTCTGGGTGGCATAACCCGTAAAAACCTTCTAATTGGGATATTGAGAGTCTCCTCTCAGAGCCAATGGAGTGACCTAACCATACGTACAAATATCTGGTGGATGAATTCGAGGGCAGAAGAGGAAAATTTCTTTGAGTGTCATACTTTGCTAACCAAAACTTATCAATTTTCTATTGATAAAAAATGTTAAATTTTGATAAGAAATGAACTTGAATTAAATAATCTGCTTTTTTAATTACTATTTTCTATACATAAATACATAATTCAATTTATGATGCATCTAGAATAGGTCTACAGGAAATCATTTATAAAAATAATTTGAGAATTTTCTACCTATCGAAACATTTAGGCACTTAGTGGGTACATTTTTTTAATTGGGAAAACCCTAGCAAATACTGACTTAGAGGTTTGATATTCACTGTCAAGTACTTAAGTAGTTACCCTTTAACAGTGTAACACCCCGTTGTTTCCGCTAACGGGTTTTAGTCCCTTGGGGCTGATTCAATAATGCAATTTGTTTGTTAGTTTGTTTTTCACGCCGCTGGTGGCGCTCATTACGCTAAGGTAGTCACGTGACTGCCGCACAGGGAGAACCTAACCAACCACAGGTGTGACCTTAGACCAAGTACAGTCACAGATGTACCAGAAATGAGTACTGTGATGGTGTACTGTCAGAGAAAAGAGTCACTGTGATGATGTACTATCAGAGAAAAGAGTCACTGTGATGATGTACTGTCAGAGTAAAGAGTCACTGTGATGATGTACTATCAGAGAAAAGAGTCACTGTGATGATGTACTATCAGAGAAAAGAGTCACTGTGATGATGTACTATCAGAGAAAAGAGTCACTGTGATGATGTACTATCAGAGAAAAGAGTCACTGTGATGATGTACTATCAGAGAAAAGAGTCACTGTGATGATGTACTATCAGAGAAAAGAGTCACTGTGATGATGCTAATTTTATTAATCTCAGTTTTCTGACTTCCTTTTATTTTTAAATCTTACAAATTTGTATTCGTGTACCCAGAACAATTTAAAATATCTACAAACATTACAATAGAGCACTAAAGCAAAGGCAGCGCCGTTCTAACTCAGCTTATCAACGAAATATTCCTATGTTATTCGTACGGGGATAAAATGAGGTTCATTAACATCTGTATAGCCTACGATTTACTCAATCTTGAAGAAATAGAATTCGATATTTGAATATTTAATATCTAACCGCTCTCATTGCTGTAATGTTTAGTGAAATTAATTTCGAAATGAAAAAGTTATGAGATATTTAAGACGTTTTCTGTGGTGGTTTTCACATCAGTGGCTCAGTGCCTGTCGCTTCGAGTGTGTGGTGCTTTTGCTCGTCTCTTTGGAGAAAACATTGCACAGCCTCTCAAAAGATCCAGATTATAAGTTACAATTATATTAAAGTATCTAATATTTTGATGCATTTTTAATAATATTTTGAAATACCGATTTTTAACTCACATCTGGTAATTGAAACTCTACCTACCTAAGTAATGCCTACAACACCCATCATAATATTACCATGTTTCAAAATATCTTAACATCTCCGAGATGAAAAAGTCTCAAAGGATAAGGTTTGATAGGACTAGTGTTGTTACCAAAGGATTAGCTGTAATTCGACTAAGGGCACGTGCACTCGTGGTAGGACATTGTTAACGAGATGGTGTGGTTGTTATAGGGGTACATCAGAGTGATAATCCCATGGCGTACATGGGACCGGTAGCTCAGGCACTTCATTGTCAGCTCCTTTTGGATATTTTGATTTAGATAGAAATTTTCTTCTGGTTTCTTGCTTCTTTTTTGATTAAAATACTTCAACATTTCTGCTTTTATCATGGTTTCTTGCAATCTCGTTCATATATTTTAATAATCGTCTTATCTCGATACCCTCCATCATGTTTTATTACATTTAGTTTATTGAGTATCTCTTTATTTTCTCATTTTAGGTTTGGTTCCAAAATCGACGGGCGAAGTGGCGCAAGACTGAGAAGACTTGGGGCAAGAGTACCATCATGGCGGAGTACGGACTGTACGGGGCAATGGTCAGACACTCGCTGCCTCTTCCCGAAGCCATAGTCAAGAGTGTGGAGGAAGGAGACGATTGCCCAGCTCCTTGGCTACTTGGTGAGTCAAACATCAACTCTCTACTTTTCCTCTGATGATAATTAGCAAAGATATTATATGTACTGCAATAAGATACACCACTCTCGGAAACTCGGGTTTCAAAAATGCACGGTGCTGCCACCTGTGTTTAAAAGTGATCACTTTAGCCGTTGTTCTGCTACCGCAACATTTAGTGGTAATTGAAATATTGTAAACAAACTTTTAAACTTGTTTGTTATTCACAACATTCTTTCATTAGAGACCAAATTAGGTCTCTAATTTGTTAATTGAACATTAAAAATTAAATGTTTAGTCAGAGCATAGGCTGATAACCACTTAGATGCATATTTGAAACAAGAATTTTCTAGAGTGGTATTTCTTATTTAAGTATAATATCTTATAAGTAGGGTTTAGATTACACACCTTTTGAAAATTTGCATACACCTTGGAAAATAAGTTTATTTTGCACTGTTTACATTAAAAACTGTCTGTAGAGGAAGTTCAGATAATTAGAAATCAAACTTGTTGCATTCGATAGGAAATCAGTGAGCACCTAACTCGTTGACTTTACTTGATGGTGTATGACATTGTACGAGTCATTGGTAATACATTTTTGGAAGATTCTTAAAAAAAAATTTATAATTGTTTAAGAATAGCGTGAAATAATGGGAGTATAACTATTTTAATGTTCTGACCTTTGAACAATAAGATTATTTAATTTTTCAGGAATGCATCGTAAAAGTTTAGAAGCCGCTAGTCACCTACAAGATACAGACGATAATGAAAATAACGAGGAGAGCAAGGAGACGAAGACCAATGACGAGTGTAAGAAGAATGACGACTCGGAGAAAATAGACGTGGACGACAGTACCGAAACTAGTGAGAACATCCCAGATAGAAAATTAGAGTGTGTGTCCACTAAGGTAGAGGGAAGACTTGACCAGTTCACCACCTCTAATTACCCCGTTAGTAAGGTAAGCACTAATTAATATTTAAAATGTCATTCTGCATTAGGGTATTTTTAATGAAGTGCCATTTATTGTATCTTCCAAGTCCCGTATTTACAATGAGTAGCAACATTATTTAATAAAGTTTTTGATGAACATTGAACGTGAAATATATTAAATACAGTGACTCCTTGGTTTTATAAATTAAAAATTATTTTAAATCAATAAGTTAGATCAAAATAAATATAGAAATAAGGGCTATCTGAAATAAGCATAAATTGATTTTGTTTTGCTACAATATCATTAACAACTTTAACAAACCAATGCTACTAATGTTATCTAATTATCAACCATAGAAATAAAAAACTTAGCATACTTATGTTAAATTACTCCCCCCCCCCCTTTCCCAGGAGATGCCCCCCTCCAGCCTCCAGTGCCCCCCTAAACTGCCCCCCACCCCCCCTCTCTCCATCATCAGTACCGCTGCCAGCATAATGGCAGCAACGAATGGACTGCTGGCAAACTCTGCCAGCAGTCTCATGGCTAGTGGTGAGTGACA
Organism: Caprella mutica; assembly: GCA_947561585.1. Lineage (NCBI taxonomy): Eukaryota > Metazoa > Arthropoda > Malacostraca > Amphipoda > Caprellidae > Caprella > Caprella mutica. The sequence goes on along the minus strand of CANNZV010001328.1, from coordinate 43,934 downwards.
GCATTTGTATTCTCATTAGGAATTGGTGGTGTTTAATGTACTGTATTTACTTTCTTGTTTTCAGAACCTGAAACAAGATTAAAGAACAGTAAATTTTAAAACTTCTTTAATTCGCAATAAATCGAATTTTAATCTATATTACGTCATTTTTATAACTAATTAATTTTTATTTCTCAGGTGTCTCCTCCCTACTTAACTCCTCCTCTCCTCTCATGAGAACTGTCTCCTCCTCCTCTTCCCCCACCTCCACCTCCCTCTCCACCGGGGGAAGTCTTCACTCCCTCATGGCTAACAACAACAATCAGGTAAAGGGAAAACTCTATTCATTTATCTAATATTTAATGAAAATAAGAGAAGTAGTTTCTTTAATTGTTTGAATTAAAAAATTTATAAATAGATATTTCGTTTATTTTACAAAAACTTCGTATTTCGATTTTAATATCAAATTTAATCACTCGTAAACTTTTAGTAGAACTTATTTATTATAATAAATTTTAGTTTGTTTTTTCTTTTAAATAGAAACACAGTGAATTGAAGTGAATAATAATAATAAACATCACAGTGCTATGACAGAGCATTCAATGCTATAAAAAGAAGATTGGAATCTATATTAATTGGAGTCTATTGTTTTACTATTGATGTGCTACCTTAGTTAGTAACACTGAGGTACATGTTATAGATAATGTAACGTAACTGTTAGAAGGTAATTCTTCATCATTTGACTATTTATAACACATCTGAGACTGAATTTACTGTGTTTTTAGCAAATAGGTCACTTCTTTCTTTGGACTAACCATCAGTGATGTACCTGCTTCACCACATCACATCTAACCATCAATTACAACACTTCATTTCTATTCTTTTATTGAATTAAACTCTAAATGTGATTTGAGCAATTTAAACTAACTGCAGATTGTTGTCTATCAGCCTGGAAATCAATATTTGTTTTTTAAACTTACTTTGACTTGTTTTGTAATGTTGTGCACATCTCTCCAGACTGTGAACCCTGTGGACGACTTGAGGAGTTCGAGTATCGCCGCCTTGCGTCAAAAGGCGCAGGAGCACGCCGCTAGACTTGGCCTGAACAACAACAGTCTGATGGGGGAGACTGTGGCTAGTGGTCTGATGCAGTACTGAGTGATGGGGATGAGTGGGAAATGAGTGGGAAAAGAGCATGAGTGGGCGGAGAGAGGAGTCACAAGGATAAAGGGACTTTCAAAAGGCACAATATGCCCATCCAATGATTAGCGGCCTCCCTGTGCACAGCCAGCTGTGCGCTCGACGTTGGGTTAACAACGGAGCATGAACTCACTATCACTCATTTCCCACATGGAACCTAGGAACTCCAAACCTGACAAGGTTCCAGGCGTAGGAGTACAGTTTGGGTACAATCATTGGCTCTATGATTTATCCTGGACTTGGTCAGTCAAACCCGCCAATCACTGCCCCCTTCACAGGGGCCACCCGAAGGCAGTCCCTGAGACGGTGACAAGACACAGGGTGTGATCTGATCTCTCTCACAAAAGGAGAGAATGAGTGGGATTGCATGAAAATAATAGCCAATCTCACTGTGGAAAATTTCTCAGTAATTTACAATATTTATATTTCTCTAACCAAATCTAAAGAGTTTTTCAAATTTCATTTCAATGGCTTAAAATATTTAGAAAAATTACGGATTGATAATTTAGCGAAATACTGTTTTATTTTGGAGATTTTTACAATTTCAATATTACTGATTTTTTGAATCCGATAATTTTAGCTAAATTTTATACGCTTTTCAAAAATTATGAATTTAAATAAAATAAACTTTTTAAATATATATCAAATTTTGCTCTCTTTTCAATAATGCGCTAAAGTTCACTTAAAGTGTAAATATTTTACTGTAAATTCGTAGGTAAGTGTGCAATATGTTTTTATTTAATTTGTTATGTCTTTTGTTGATTATTTATTATTGCTTAGGCTGTTACCTACTAAATGTACTTAATAAATGTTATAGTGAGTGTAAATAACTAGTAGTGCTGTATGCCTATTAATGCTGTAAATAACACTCAGCACTCTACTACAGGTGCTGATTAACGCTATTTATTTCATCCTCAGGCTTCTATTTTCTGTACATTTACCTATTTGTAAATAAGTCTTTTAATTATCTTATTGTATTAACAAATTTAAACCTATCTTGTTCCGTTGATAAAATAAAAACATAATGTAATTGATATTTTATTTACCTTTTATTTATTACATCAATTATTATATATTTACATCCATTGAAGTGAAACATCAATAGTTAGAAATTAAAATAGAGCTTTTAGGAACAGAGTTGCGTACCTACTTTAATTATCGACAGAAAAATTCTGTTTTTTCATAATAAATATTTACAATGATTCTATTTTGCATTAATTTATCATGGTATAGTAATTCATAAATTGAAATGAAGGTCACGTTACAGTACTCGGAAAGTGGGTGTTACCATAGGGCATAGGCTATGAACCAATGTGACCTTTGTATGTTTCTCATTGACTTATCATGACCTGTTAGCCACCACCGTCCTAGTCCATATTTTCAACATATATTTCTCTCAGTCCTAAAATAGTCAGATTTCGTGACTGTGTTTATAATTGAATAGGTTAATTATAATTACTAAATTTCAATTAGACTTGTTTGTTAGTTAGGTTTATATTACACCCCACTTTTATAAAAGCAGAAATAATTTAGAGACAGGACACGAGGTTATTATATGTATAATTGTAACTCCTTAAACATTTCATTTTCTATGAGTTAGAGTAAAAGAAAATGGGTTTGAAGGCTCGACTTAGCGTATAGTAAAATGATGAAAACTCTGGTAAAGTTCTAAGTAGTGAATGAATTAAAATGCAACCATAGCTTAACTCTCACTCAGTACAGGCAAGGCCATCTATAGTGTATAGATGGCCTTGGGCAGGTGAGTAATTAGTTCGATTTTTATACCTGCAGCTATAATGAAATAAATGTTAAATATTAATGATATAATTTTCTCATGTGTCCGAAATTGTGAAACCATCTGATAATTCAGAACTTACCCTTCTAACAAAAATATTATACAGTTCATAATTTACAGTTTGTTCAATGTAACACTAAGGGCAATATTGTATAAACTAGATTATGTGCACTCGGTAGAGCACATACCTTCGCCGCCGCTTTGACCCGTTCTCTCCCAAAATTTAATAAACTGCTAACTGGACATTGACCAATCGTCCCACCAAGTTTCATGCAATATGGTTCAATACTTTTTGAGTTATAAATGACCATGACCTTGACCTTGACCGGGTCACTCCCAAAATTCTACCAGCAGGTCACTGGACATGGACTAATCGTATCATCAAATTTCAGGCAATTTGGTTGAACACTTTTTCAGTTAAGCGAATAACAAGATGATAAATAAGTAAACGACGGCTAAAATATGACCTTCTCGCATTCTGCGAAGGTAATGAAGAATTTAGGTGTTTAACATCTGCTTCGAAACCAAAGGCATATCACTGACTTCAAGAGGAAATTAAGTACAAGGGACTGGAAGAAGCAGTCAGAAAGGAAAAATCACCTATACCGTAGAAACCAAGCTCATGGATGCAAAAAAGCTACTCCATGAATGCAGTCACTAACCAAGGAATGTGACGAAAAGGGACACAAGTACCGGTGGCTGCACTCACGAATGGAATAGGAAAATGAAGAGGTTATAGTAAAGATAAAGACTAATTCTAGCGCTATACTCTAAAACTGCAAGTAGCGTTAAAAACTTATATAAACATGGTAAATATGAAAGAGACAATTCATAATCCAAATAACAACAGTTCGGACTCAAGCCCCCTTCTCTTCCTTTAACCACAGACAGCTTCAGGATAGATGATTTTCAGGAGGTACTGGCATGAAAATAGGACTTCCGCGGAAGAATAAACAACTTTTAAGTCTATGATAACAATTCACAAAGGTTAAAAGATGGATAATAAAAAGACTATAACTGCTTTAGAATTTAATAGGCACGAATATATCATTTCCAAAAGAAGAGTAGCTGCAACCAGTCATCTTAGCACTAGAGGTGTGACTAGTCAAGGCCGTCACTCCCTAACTAGTCTCCTAGTACCAGACGTGTGGTTGCAACTGAATATAATTTATCATTATGGAATGAACATCAATGGTAGTACATGAAGCCTGTAAAGCAGTGGGGAAATAAACTAGCAATGAAATTATAAATAGCTGAGAAATAAAATCTTAAAAAGAGAATAAAATCGAAATGATCATAAAAAGAACAATAGTCTATATACGAGCTGCAGAATAATTATAGCAATAAATAGATAGTTATAGAAGCTACACCGCCAGATGGTAAGGGAGAAGCTGCCAGCTAGTACCTTAGATTAACTTTACGATATAATGAATCAAAACACTAGTCACTAGTTGTCACACTGCAGTGTGGTAGAGAAGATGGGGAAACTAATAAACTGAACAGAAACATTAGACAAACAGCACCAACCAGAAACAGGCACAATGGAAGTGCCTTGTCCAATCGTACACATGTTGTCAACTGATGTCAAACCACTAACTTTTCCAGCACCTTCTCTACCTCACTACTGTGACGTACCAAACAGTTTCCAATAGCACTATTGCACTTAGCTATACGAGTAACAGCTATATAACAATTAAAAGCGACTACATACTATATAGAATCAATTTATCATCATCATGAAGAATATATTTTTGATATATAGGATAAAAGTAATTAATTTGAGAACAAAGTCTGGGTAAATTCGATATAATCCAAGGCTCCGGGAACGGTCTGGCCGGTCTTGGGGTCCTCATAAGCTTTCATACGCCCAGCACAGTAGTCCGCCATTTCCTTGGTAAGATTCTGAAAAGGAAACATTTGGTGAGTTACACTTTAGGGAAGAAGGGAAAACAAAATATAGAATGACAGAAGCATTAATATAAGAAACAGGAAAAATCTAAAACTACTAATCTTTTGAAGGAGCAATCTTCTATATCTAGACATTAATTGAGAGAAACAAGAGTTTGCATTCTATTTTATAGTAGGATGGTAATAAAGTGTACCTGGTAGAGTTCATCCTTGGTAACGTAAGGCCTGTCCCCAGCTGCAATGGCCCTGAAGGCATTCTCTATCTCCTCCGAAGAGTGAACATTCTCCGTCTCCTTGGAGATCATGAAGGCCATGTACTCTTGCAGGGACACGAAGCCATCCCTGAGGAAAAGGAAAGTGGTGAATAAGCGCAGTTATATTGGGTTAGCTACATTAAACTTCAATAAAAATATTTCATGATTAAAATAGTATTATAATCTTTATTAGCTACCTGTTGGGATCAACCACATTGAGGATAGCTTCGAACTCTGGATCCTGTTGTCCATCTTCCACCATCGGCAGATCGTAACCAAGAGCGCGAAGACAGGATTTGAACTCTGCGTGATTGAGACGACCACACTTCTCCTTGTCGAAATGCTGCACACAAGAAAAGGTTAAGTACACGCTAAGACGAGTCACTGCATAATAATGATTACAATCTAGTAAGTATGATAATCCTCTTGATTAGATATTAAAAAAAACGAGTGAATTAAGATACATGATTTATTTAAAGAACAGTTAATATTGAAAATCATTTAGTTAGTTTTAAGTTTTAACTTACTTTGAACATCATGCTGAACTCCTTGAGAGCATCTTCAGAAACTCCACTCTGGTTCCTGGCCTGAATCTGCTGTTCCAGGTTGTGCTGCATACGCATTCCCAGTTGGTCCAACTGGTCCCACTGCTGAGCCAAGCCTACGGTGCTGTCAGATAGAAAGGAAATGTGAGACAGGAGTTTATACAGTCAAAAGAAAGCAATCTACTGTCAGTATATTTTGCAATGGAAATTGATTCTTTCTATTTAGCCACGAGACATTCAAATTAACTAGACTTTATATTCTCAAAATCAGTTGCATGTTACTACCAAGATAAATATGCATCAGTGAAATGTAGTGACCATTTGGTTCAGTTCTCATCTCACCTGTGCTCAGTATACTTGTTATCCAAGATGAGGTGCTCCTCAAGGATCTGTCCTAGGTCCTCTATTCTCTTGAGTTCACTCCTGTGCTCCCTCACTTGCTGCGCCTTCTGACGTGTCGCCTCCAACTGTTGCTCTAAGGTGCCTGAGCCCTCCATCATAGAGGCTCTGGAGGCGGAGGAAATAGTCAGTCATTGATGGCATGGAGGTGAATGTTATTCGACAGCAGGTACAATAGAGTAATAGTTTCATAGAGTCATAATACTAAGTAGATTCTAATTACAAATACCATACTAATAAATACAGTAAATGCTAAGTAAAAGCAAATGTACAGTTATTGCATGTGATTCAATATAAATATATTAACGAGTTAATGAGTAGTGGCTTTGTACATTAACTATGATAATTACAATTGTTAACATATTGTAATTAGATTACGTGTTAGATCTAAATTAACGCTATTATTACATTAAATACAGGTAGATAGTGTGTGTTCTTCAATATAATTTAAGCATACAACACTATTAGATATTTCCATGTAAATGGTTTGTGTGACTGTAGTGAAGTCACCACACGAAGTAGCTAGGGGTTAAGTAGAGCTGTACACTGTTAGGTCATTAGGAGTGAGGTAAGCAAGTAGTTACTGTGAATTAAAGTCTCACCATTATTAATAAAAACATTGAAATACTCTCAAAAATTAATGCACAGTATCTGTGATGGCAAATATTTATCATCATATTTGAGGTCGGAATCAAAATAAGTTTTTTTCAATTGGCGTCAGAAACAAAACAAATATTTCTCAAACTTTTTTTTTTATATAATTAAGTAGCTATTTAGTTTGGCAAATATTAGTTGTTTTATTTACTTTCAGATGACAATAAGACACAGAAGAGATGATGGTGAGACTCTAATAGATACGATATTAGTTAAATAACTGATGTTTAACCTTTCGTTCATTCCGAGTAACGAGAAGCCCAGCAAAGATGACCTGTTTGAAACAGTGCGAGTGAAAAGAAATGCATCTCACTATGCAGTTGAGAGTCGTCACGACAATGCATAGTGACAACACTCAGTTACTGACTTCACACCTCCTAATGAGGTCTCAGAGCCATTCACTAAGAGTTCAGAACACTACACCACCAGCCTCAGTTAGTTAGCACTCTGGTAGATAATTAACAAACAACTGAAACCTCTATTCAACAATAAATTAAATGAATTTATCGAATATCCATTCATGAATTAGAATGATGAAGTTTGGCATAACCTAGCTAGTTGTTACCTAGTCATAAACCCATAACTAGGTGATTTTGACTGAACAGAACTAGTTAGTAGCTACTTAACAAACCTTACCTAGTTTAATAAAATAGACAATTACTCGTCCCAAGTATCTATTCCATGAACTATTAAAAAGCCCCACCTAGTTAATTCCCCCCTACCCCCTAGTTACTGACCTAGTCTCAGTTAGCCAGTGGTAGAAGGTGTTGGCTCTGTTGGCAAACTCTTTGCGCAGTTTGTCATTCTCCTGCTGGCGCGTATCTTCCTTACCCAACTCAGTGTCACGGTCCTGATGAGAGAAATGATAGCACATTAAACATAGCACTGATAGTGTACACAAACATGATAGATTAGAACTCTGGTTCTCTAACTAGGTTCATATTCATTGACTAGTTAGTTTGACAGCAATAGCTTATATGTTGTCACCACCTTGATGATCTTCTGTAGGTTTTTCCAAGTGTCCTCCAGGGCCTCCATGGTGAACCAAGTGTAGGGGTTGGGACCTACATTGTAACTCTTGATCTTGCGGTCCAACTCAGCCAGTGCCTCAAAGTCACTCTGTGCCGTGGTGAGGGAGCGCTGGAACTGGTTGTGAGCCTCGCGCAGAGCCTTGATCTCCTCAATGCTGGGGAGAGAACAATATAGCTAGTATAAAAATAAATTTGAAACAGTGCAAGCTAATATGGAATAAATATTCTTTCAAGTAGCTACCTACATAACGTCTGAATCGCTAACGTCAAAATACAATGAAATACAAGGGACTGTAAGAAGCAGTCAAAAAGATATGGGTTCCATTAACAAAGTCACCAACAGGCCAGTCAGTGAAGAGACTCTAATGTCTTTCAGTTACAACCAACTATAACTTAGAATACAGTCCCCTCACCTGTTACACCGCACGGGGTCAGTGAGATCTTCCTCTGCATTCTCAAACCAGGAGTTGAAGGCTGAAGCTTTCTTGGCAAACGAGAGATACAGCTCCTCTATTTGTCGGAACTGATCCTGTGGGGGGGGGGGGGGGGGGGTGTAAGTACTATTGACAATAATAGAGACTTAGAAGTAACTGCTTGGCAATTGCGAAGTAAGTTTGTAAGTCAACTCTCAGGCTTTAGTAAATTACGGGAATTTTTTTTGGAAATAAAAGTGAACATTGATGGTAGCCACCAAAGTTCAGTGTAGAACAAATCACCAAGTAATACAATCTTAAATTAATTTATTAACTAGCTAAAATTCATTGGAAATTTTGGTACCAAAACATAATATCTGATAGCTACAACACATTTATTTCAGAATAGCTACTCTCAATTGTATGTTGATTGGCTACAGAAAATAGCATCCTCTTCAATCCCACTGCCTACCAACTTTCTATCAGTACAAGCCCTGTGAGATGGAGTACCTGCATGACAAGCAGCTTGTTCTTCCTCTGCTGGGAGTCATCAAGCAGCTTGTTCCACCTAGCAATGACGTGGCTGTGCCTCTTTACGATGCTCTCAGTCTGCTCGTGGTTAGAAGACACCAACTGCTCCTTCAGGGAACTGATGCTGTGGATGCCTTCCGTCTCGAACGCGTGGAGACCTGACCACAAATAAGGGATAGATAGATCCTTTACCCGATATGACTTATGATATCTAACAAAATATAGGATAGGCTCTTCACAAGGTAGGTGCACTAAAATGCCTAGTTTTTTTTACTTTTTATCATATTAATATATGAACTAGCTATTGATAGTAAATAGCTAATTACAAAGTAGCTAAATCACCAGTGTCTAGTTCACTCACCAGCATCGAATGTTTCCTGTTTGGTAAGTAGAGTCTGCACAGTGGAGAGATCTCTGCCGTACTCTTCACTCTTCACATGTATCTCCTTCTCTCCAATCCAACTCTCCACCACGTCAGCCTTCCAGATGAACTGCAGGTACGCCAAGTTGTCAGACAGTTTGCTCTTGCGTCTGACAGGGGAAACAACATACGTAAGAACATGAAATAGGAGCTTGGTGTGGTAAGCTGGGGGTAAATTACGAACTATCGGTCAGTTTCACATTTCGGTCACATAAAAAAAACTATGTAATAGCTAATTATTATTTGAATTATTCTATATACAGTCTTTTCTTATAGCTATGACCGAAGACGTGGAACTGACCCCAGCGAAAAGCCATTTCTTACATTCTAATGATGTTATGAAGAAAAACGTTTTACCTATTCAAGTATTTTGGCACAAAATAGAATTGTACTTAATTAACATTAATAAATTTACAACTACGAGTGCAATCATTAATATAAAACAACCTATAGCTGCAGAACTCACTGTAACTACGAAAGTAAAATCAATATCATTAAAGCTATTCTTCTGAAGTAGCTAGCTACTTAAATCAAACAAGTTATAAATAGATTGTGAAATCTCTACTTCTCTATCTAGTTGTTTGTTTCTCACCTAGCAGCAATGTTAGAGAGTTGGTCGAGGTTGTCTTTGAGTTGCTGACAGCGCAGTTTGATGGCATCGTGATGGTGGTTGCCGTCCTCCACCAGTTTGTTCCCATCCTCACACACAGTGCTGCACCTCTCCCTGTGCACTGAGAAGTCAGTCTCAAAGGCATCGTGCTTCTTCAGCAGTCCCTGAGTGGCGGCCATATTGTCACCATAGTCTGGTACTGAGAGCAGCTGTGTCTTCTCACTGATCCACGCCTCCTCCTCTTCTACCTGAGAATGGGGGGAATGAGAACAGTGTGATGGATTGAGATCAATAGAAGGAAGGATAGTTATTATTTTGTCAAACAGTTGATAATTAATCAACAATAGCTAATACATAAATAAATGACAGCGAGTCTACACTTCAACAAAAACAAATAAATTTATGAATTATATTTTTTCAAGATTATAGCATTGTAAATAGCTTAACAAATAACCCGTTGGCTGTTTTAACACCTCAAGTAACAAACAAATAATAGCTACAATAAAATACATACCTTGGCGAGGAACTGCTGATAGATGAGACTCTGCTCCAGCTTCTGTCCCCTCATGGCACTCATGCTCTTGAGTTGTGACCAGGCATCAGCCAGCTGCTGCAGTCTGGACTCTATCTCACTCACACCCACATTGCTCACCCCCATCAGCTTCTCACCAGCCTCTTGCACTGCCTCAATGGTGGGCTGGTGAGACGCTAGCTCAGCCTCGAGACGCTTGTGCTTCTTGCGAAGGTTTTGGACGCCTGAAAAACATTGAATAAAGTAGAGCATTTACCTGATAGAAGTGAATCTAGTGACTTGGCAGTTAAAATACAACATTCGCCTACTGTTATTGCATACATTTACACCTCTCTTTTTTACCACTAATTGTGACTAAGCAAAGCAATGGCTATATTAAAATGATGTTACAATTGAAAGAGAGGAGCTTACAATTTAGCTAAAGTAAAGACAATTTAATAGCCAGAGAGAAGTACTAGCTATATTTCTCACCTGTCAGGTCTCGTCCATAGTCGTCAGAAGCGACGAGTAGTTTCTTCTCCTTTATCCAGCTCTCCTCGTCAGCAATGTCTCTAAAGAACTGGTGCAGAGTGAGGGCCTCGTTGAGACGAGACTGACGATGTGCAGCCAGGTTACGAATGCGCTCGTACCTGAAGAGAAAACCATTGTAGAGGTCATGGGAAACAACACTATCTAAATTGAAAGGAGAATGGATTCTATTTAGCTAGTAAAGGAAATTAGTCAAATTACCGTAAAGAATAGGATGGACACACAGAATAGAGAGGTTCATTTTCGAGATAAAAAATAGCTAATATTCTAGTTAGTATTGAACAAAACTTGCACAATGCATAATAGACCTGACTAGAAATGGTACAAAGAGTATCTATAACAGCTACATAGTTTCTTTCTGTTATGTTTGAAATATTTGTTAGCTATATAGTAGCTCACTCACCTCTCATTGATGCTAGAGCGCCTCTCATTGATGTTTGCAGTGTCAAACTGTCCACTGTCTACCAGAGAGTCTGCCTGGTTGTTCATGTCATTAATTCTGTCCTGGTGAGCCTGCACGTCAGCCTCCACCAGCTGTTGCTTCTTCATCAGGTTCTGAACAGAGGCCAAGTCCTTGCCAACGTCCTCATTGGTGAGGAGGCTCTCCACCTCTCCTGAGGAGAAAAAAGAGGAGGTCAACATTCACTCAATATTAATCTAAAGACCAAAAACTGGAAATTTGTTGTAGGTTTTCAAAATGACGCTTAGTCTTGAACATTATAGGTAAATGGAATAAAGATTTCATGAACTTTTATTCAGAAACTAAAACTTTAAAATGATAATAGCTACATTAGTTAGCTAATAAGTTAAATTATTGCTCTGTTTGTCATTTGAGTGTTTTTAGTAGCTAACTGTAACTCACCTAGCCAGAAGTCGAGGTCCTTGACAGCAGCAATGAAAGTCCTCTGCTTGTTTGCCTCCTTCAGCTTGAGACTCTTCTCACTGGACTTCTGGGTGAGCACCTCCCACTGGGTGGCCAGACTCTCCAGTCTGTGGTGCACAGGCTCCTCTGAACCAGCACACTGGTGCTTGTCTATCAGGTTCTGACCCATTGCTAGTACGGCCTGGGGAGTAACAGCGCGTTAGAGGATGATAACAGACGTCATGATTAGAATAACTGACAGAAGTCCTCAGCAAAGAGTGCTCATTATAATACAGGTAGAATATATAACTTGACTGTGTATGAGATTCCTATTTCTCTATCAATTTTTGGAGATAGCTACAGGTAAGAGTGAGTAAACTGGAAATTGATTTACCTATTTCTCTACTATAATCTATGTGAATTTGTTGTTTTTGAGAACAGTAGGTAGGTATGTAAAGTGATCTTGATAAACAGATCGAATACTGCCTCTGTCTGTTACCTGAATTCTATCAGCATTAGCAGCAAGTTCTGCCTCGAATGCCTGATGTTTCTGGTGCTTAGACTGAATGTTGGCAGGGTCCTTGAAGCTCTCTTCAGTAGCAACCTGAAACAGACACAACTTGTCAAACACACGAAATGGGGCAGTGGTGGAAACTAACCGTTTAAAACCTTTACTACGTCACACAAAAATTACTCTCTAAAATCATTAAATTTGATAAGTAACGAATAACCAAGCAAGTTGATTTAAGAGATTTCCTCTTAGTTTTATTGTTGCCTGTAAAAGCCTTTATTTGTAGTGTCTGACCTGTAGTTTCTCTGCTATCCAGTTCTCTATCTCATCAGCATCTCTGGAGAACTGCTGCAGAGTCTGACTCTCTCCCAACTTGGACCTCTTCTCTATGAGCTGCTCCTTCAGCTTCTGCCACCTGTTGAGAACATCTCCTCTCTTGTTGTCAATGTCATCCTTGGCGTAGTGCTCTGCTCCCTTCAGTTGGTCTGGGAAAGACAGGGTGTTAGTAAAGGCACTGTGTGATTTAGTAACACTCAGTGCTTTATTATTCACAGTGTTGGTAAGCAACTTCATAACCTATTGATTGCTGTGATGACATTATCAATGTAGCTACTAGATGTTACAATTGAGTAACAATTCAACAACTGCCTGCAGTGTGTTTCGCTTACTTGTTATTTTGGAAATATATTGCAAGGTAGCTACTGAGGGAGTAAATTCAAATATTTGGATTTACTCCCTCAGTAGCTCGTAAAATACAGTAGCTGTAAAATAAGTGAAACACACTGTAACTAAATAGCTACAGTAAATAAATAGTCATGGTAAAAAGCTATGGTAGCTAAATTACTATTGTAAATATATAAAGTAATCAGCTATTGTAAATAGCTAGCTACAGCTCTAAATAGTTAAAGTAAAATAGCAAGACATAGTAAATTATAGCTAGCTAGTTCATAAAGTAAATCTCTACTAAATGTGTGTACTAATTCTCACCAGCATAGCAGTTGAGTGCTGCAATCTTCTCCTCCTGCGCATTGATGGCCTTGTCAAAGTCCTCGTGTTTCTTGATGAGTGCCTCCACATTGTCACTCTTGGCGTCTGGCTCATCAGAGGACAGGAACACCTCCCTGGATGTCATCCAGTTCTCTGCCTGCTCTCCATCACGGTAGAACAGCTGCAACTCGAGGCACTGGTCTAACTTAACACGACGCTCTACCCACGCCCTGGGGACAGAGTGGCAAAGAGAGAGAGAGTAAGCAACAGAGGAGTCAAACTAAGTGGAACTTCTTCTAACTATAACTTCAATTTAGATACTAATAGATATAGAGAAACATTCTAGAAATTATTTGTATGAATAAAGTGAAACCGCTGAGAAATTAGTGTATAGAAATGGATAAATAGTCAGTTGCACCGCTAGATGGCGTTGGCTGAGATTTGGTGACAAATGTTATGAACACAAACGCACATATGGAGCTTGAGATTCTCACCGCTAGGTGGCGGTATAACACAACTAATTATTCAATTTATAATGGCATTTTTAATCAAACAGTTCCATATCATCCTACTATTGATGTTCCCAAACAAGGTAATTATGACACAGAATAAAGACACTTCTGTTTTTTCTCTATTTGTGTTAACTATTAGAAATGGTGTAGCTACTGACTTTTCGAGTTCCTCCCTCTTCTCCTTCATAGCGTCTAACTTCTGCTGCACCTCAGGGGAGGCGAAGTGACCACTCTGCAGCAGCTGCTGTCCAAACAACTCAAAGGCGTGGAAGGTGTTGGCTCTGGCGTCTATTTCCGTGCGGTGCTCCTGTCAAGACATGAGGGAAATGAAGAGGCAATGCATAACCATCTGGATTTGTAAGAGAAAACTCCATTCACAAATGTTTGGGCAGAATTGGTAGTATAAGGAATATGTAGCGATTCTTTTGGATCTAGTTAGAATGCCATTGTCATTGAATTAATATAAATAGCTACCCTTGTATTATTTATAAAAATTTGTAAAAATCTAGCTACATGTAGTAATTTAATCATTAAATTTGTAATTTAATGTAATGTAATTTAATCATTTTTGAATAATTTTCCAATATAGAAGGAGAGTGTTGTTAATGTTATAAAAATATTAAGAAATCTTTTTAGTCGAACTCAAAAGTATTGTTAGAAAGTTTGTGTTCATTAACAGAAACTACATAAATAACTGAAAAATACATCAAAAAGTCATCAAACACCAAAAACTATCACATATCAATGATATTATTTTCCTATTGATTAGTAACCACGAATATTAACTGTTGGTTATTTTTACCAACACTATACGCAGCTGAGAAGTTAAAACAATTCAATTTACTAACATGAAATTAGCTGCAATTGTTAAAGGTCCCCTCAAACATTTCTATTGTTTCAATGACTAATATGCTTCATTACATTGCATAGTGCATTGGGAGGTGAACTTACAAATTGCTAATTCTAATTTAAAAAAATGTAGCACACCGTTTTTTTTCAATATTGACTTTGACAGTAGCTATAACAAACTTCTAAAGCACCTTCCGACTTTTTCAGCAACTATCTGATTGCCTCAGTGTTACGATATAACAACTCATTTCGCACAGGCAGGAGAGGACCTTCAAGGTGCAACACAGCAAAGGGTTTAACTTATGTTAGCACACGAAATAACACTGTGTACCTGTACGCAACTACTTAGCACACTGTAACACTTTTACCCGTGTTAAGTTAGTACACTAATAACACTGTAACACTTTGTACCTGAGGCACACCGTAACGAGTGTCGAACTCTGCACGGAAACTCTATGGGGAGGCAGTGTGTCATTAACAAATAACTTATATACTGAACACAATGGTAATATTGATATTTTAGAAGTAATGGAGACTAAATTGGAGAAATAAGTAGCTACTTTAGATAATGTATTGGTGATGACATCTTTTAGATGAGAAAGTAGTCAACCAAAACTGATCAGCTAACATAACAACATATGTTGATAACTAGCTATATACAGATTTTTTCAGCTAATTAGCATTATAATATTTCAAGTTTTTAAAAATGTTCTAATTTCCTATTATTTTCAAATCTTCCAAATTATAATCGTGCACCCAGACCAGCTTTAAATATCACCAAACACTACAAAATGATTAATTGAAGATTAATCTCCATGATGAAACATAGCTACAATTCGTAAAGTTTCATTAAGAAACGAGAAATCAGTAAACTGAGAAATAATCATTACAGATTCACTTTCCTTTTATTTTAATTTGTACATCAAAGGTAAAAATACAATTAGGAATAAAATTACTGATCAACTTTTATGTAGGTACTCACACTAGAGTGTTTCCTAGAGTCTTTGCTACCATTAGCTGCAGTGTTTACTCACACTAGAGTGTTTCCTAGAGTCTTTGCTACCATTAGCTACAGTGTTTACTCACACTAGAGTGTTTCCTAGAGTCTTTGCTACCATTAGCTACAGTGTTTACTCACACTAGAGTGTTTCCTAGTCTTTGCTACCATTAGCTGCAGTGTTTACTCACACTAGAGTGTTTCCTAGAGTCTTTGCTACCATTAGCTACAGTGTTTACTCACACTAGAGTGTTTCCTAGAGTCTTTGCTACCATTAGCTACAGTGTTTACTCACACTAGAGTGTTTCCTAGAGTCTTTGCTACCATTAGCTGCAGTGTTTACTCACACTAGAGTGTTTCCTAGAGTCTTTGCTACCATTAGCTACAGTGTTTACTCACACTAGAGTGTTTCCTAGAGTCTTTGCTACCATTAGCTACAGTGTTTACTCACACTAGAGTGTTTCCTAGTCTTTGCTACCATTAGCTACAGCGTTTACTCACTTGGTGTCTCTCTAGCAGAGCCTCTGCCCCTGTGACATCATTGGCCAGTTCATCACTGCTCACCAGTCCCATCATAGACTGTATCCAAGAGCTGAGGTCTCTGTAGTCACTGAGGAACCTCTGCAAGTCATACGAGTCGAGGAGCTTCTCCTTACGGGCATCAGCCTACAGAAGGGATGAGGCGAGTTAGAAAACAATACACTGCAGGAAATCTTTGGATATGATTTGTTTCACCTTGCTATCGAATTTGATATTTTAATTAGCTAAAAATTTTCATTCCATACGTAACTGAACTGAATAGAAGAATTACATGAAGAAAAAGTGATGAATATAAAGGAAAAATAGAAGTTTAATTGTTCACAACTTCACAGTCAACTAAAATTAGTCTCGTACATGGAATAACTAATAGATTTTATTGCTTGGCAATAGATTATTTTCTCAACAAGAATCAAAACATTTGATAACACTATTAATATTAAGTTGCAAAGTATCTATCATTTACCTTGGCAGTGAGCTGAGTCCACTCCTCGTTAATTTCCCTCTGTTTGCCATAGATGGTGTCAGCTGACTCGGGGTGAGTCTGCATCAGTCTGTTAGCAGTCTCGTCCAACTGACGGATCTTATCTCCCAGAGCTGCCAGGTCACGCTCCAAACCTGTCAGCAGAAAAGAATTATTCTAACTGACAGCTGGTTTCTATTTTATATATTTTGGTTACTGTATCTCTTGGTTTTAAATTATGAAACTAATCAGAAGATGGGTACAAAAAGAGATATTATACCCCATCGTTCTATAGCATTATAATTACCAGACAATCTTAGTGATGTATTTACTTCTATAGCCATCACAGTCACACTCACCTTCATGTTTCCTCTGCAGTGCCTGTACAGATCGCAAGTCTTTGCCACAGTCATCGTTATTGAGAGCCTCATCCTTCTCCTGAATCCAGTCCTTGGTCTCATCTACATCTCTGTGGAACCTCTGCACCTCATGAGCAGAACCAAGCTGCGTCTGTCTCTCCTGTGCCATGGTTTGCAGACTAGTCCACTTGGTGTTAAGGTCCTCTATCTGTGTCTGGATCTTAATGGCGGCCTCAGTTTGTCCCACACTCATCAACTGCATGGCAATCTCGTTCATTTCGGCAAGACGGACCTCATTGGCTTGAAGGTCAGACTTGAAGTCGTCGAATTTCTTCTGCATCACTTCCACCTGTTCGAGATCTTCACCCACATCTTCTATCTTAGCGTGCTGCTCCTTGTCCTTGATCCACTGGCCGAGATCAGCAGCTTCTCTCACGAGCACGTAAGCTCGCATGCTCTCAGTGAGCTTCTTGTGACGAGCATTAGCCAAAGCCATCAGGTTCTCGTACTGAGCCTTTATTTGGTTCTGTCTGGCCAGGATATTGCTTCCATCAGCCAAGTTTTGCTGAGAGGCGGTCAGACCAGAGTCTATCTTCTTAACGTAGGCAGCAGGTACAAAGCCCTGCCTGTCATTCACCTCCACCTTCCACCAGTCCTTATTGGTGGCATTGAGGAGAGTGAGAACATCATTCTTCTTCATGGAGACTTCACGAGGTGACTTCTCCACGTAGTCATAGAGAGCAACCACACACTCCTTGCCTGTGATGTCACTGCTGGCACTGTCATGCTGCCCACAGGCCTGGGCCTGATCGTCCAGACCAGAAATGGTGGAAGAGAAGGCTTGCAAGTCTGACATGAGAGCCTCATGTTTCTTCAGCAGAGCCTCAGAACTGTCCTCATCTTTGCCAAAGTCTCCCCCAGAGGCAATGGGCTCCTTCTCCTTCATCCAGGACTCTGCCTCATTGGCATCGGCAAAGTACTGGTGTGCCTGAAGGGAGTCGTCCAGGTCTTGTTTGCGTTGTGACGCCTTGTCTTTGAGCATAGACCAGTGCTGGTTGAGAGTGTTGAGTCTCTGTTTGATCTCATCAGCAGCAAAGTGACCACTGCCAATCATCTCCTCTCCTGACTTGGTCACTGTCACAATTCTGTTCTCGTGGTTGTTGATCTCAGCAAGAACTGCCTGGTGCTTCTTGATCAGATTCTGAACACCAATGAGGTCACGGCCCCTGTTGGTAGAGGCAGCAATGGGTTCCTTCTCTCTGATCCACACCTCCTCATCTTCAATATCCCTGAAGAGCTGCTGTACCAAGAGAGAGTCCTTCAGACGCTGTTTGCGAATGTTCATTGGCTTTTGAAGTCCTTCATACCTCTGACCCAAAGTAGTTTCCTTAGCCTTGATATTTTCAGCATCGAAATGACCTTTCTCCACAAACTTGTTGGACTGAATCTTGACGCCATCAATACGATCCTGGTGAGTGGTGACATCAGCCTCCAGCAGGGCATGCTTCTTCAGCAGATTCTGAACTCCAGTGAGATCCTTACCATAGTCCTCACTCATAAGCTGTCCCTCAATCTCAGACAGCCAAAGGTCAATGTCCTCAAGACCTCTGTTGAACTCCTGTTGCTGAGAAGCCTCTTCTAGCTTAGCTCCTTTCATCTTAGTGGCATCTTCAAGAGAATCCCAAAGGCCCTTAATCTCATCAAGTCGTGAGCTGATCCTATCGCTGGCGTAATGGTTTGATTCAAGAAGTTCATTGCCTGTTGTGGTGATTTCTTCAATGCGAGATTTGTTAGCATTGAGTTCTTGGTAGAAGTTCTGGTGCTTCTGAACTTTGCCATTCAGGTTAGTTGGATCCAAGTAGCTATCATCAGTAGCAAACTTCAGTTTCTCGTTGATCCACCCCTTGGTTTCGTCACAGTCTCTTTCAAACTGCTGCAGTTTAAAGCTATCGTCAAGTCTGGCTCTCCTTTGCTTGCTCTTTTCCAGCAGAGCAGATCTCCTTTCGAGAAGTTTTTCCCTCCTTTGAGCCACATCTTCTGCAGCATAATGCTGTCCCTCAATCAACTTTAAGGCAAACTCATCCAGAGCCTTGATCTTCTCTTCCTGAGCTGCGAGACTCTTCTCAAAGTCTTCGTGCTTCTTGATGAGAGCTTCCACTGAATCCAGAGAGTCACCAGGGTCTTGGTTTTCAAGGAACGCCTCTTGCTTAGCCATCCATGTATCAGCTTGCTCTGTATCCCTGTAGAACAACTGTAGGTCCATGCACTGCTCATAGAGAACTCTCCTCTCTTCCCAAACACTCAGCAAAGCTTCCTTCTCAGAGCTAAGGACATCAAGCTTCTCCTTGACATCAGCAGCAGCATGGTGGTCTTTATTCTCCAGTATGGTCAGACCAGCTTGTTGAGTGGCTTTGAAGCTATCCTCTCTTGCATCCACCTCACCCTTATGCTCTTGGTGTCTCTCCAGTAAAGCTTCGGCACCAGCAACATCCTTAGCTAGCTCATCAGCACTGATAACAGCCTTCATGTCATTCATCCAGGACACAAGATCACGGAAATCAGCAAGGAATCTGTGGAGGTAGTAGGACTCGTCCAGTTTGAGCCTTCTCTCCTTAGCTTTTCCCGTCAATGTGGTCCATGAGGTGGTGATCTCGGCCAGCTTGGTCTTTATTTGGTCAGAGTGAGGGGAGTGAATGCCTTGCAGTCTCCCTGCCTCTTGACCCAAAGTAGTGACCTTGTCTTCCAGAGCTGCCAAGTCTCTCTCCAGACCCTCATGCTTCCTTTGCAGTGTCTGCACAGATGCCAAGTCTCTTCCATGGTCATCAGAGCTCAGCATGGTGTCCTTCTCAGCAATCCAAGCAGAGGTTTCATCAGCATCCCTATTGAACCTCTGGATCTCATGGGCTCCAAGGAGCTTCTCTTGCCTTGTGACAGCCAAATTGCGCAGACGATTCCAGGCTTCATCCAACTCCTGCCTCCTCTTGGTGATGACTTGGGCCTCAGGATGTCCTTCCTCAAGGAGTTTGGTGGCGAGGTTATTCACCTCAAGCACTCTGTACTCTTGAGCAGCCATGTCCTTCTGAAACTCATCAAACTTCCTCTGCAGTACCTCAACATGCTCCAAGTCAGTTCCAAACTCCTCACTGGTGACAAAGGCCTCCTTGTCAGTGACCCAGTAAAGCACTTCATCGCACTGACGGGTGAACTGCACCAGTACCTGAGCTTGCTGAAGTCTCAAACCCTTGTCAGCAAGACGACTCAACAGCAACTCCCATAGACGGTGGAGTTCATCTGCAA
This sequence comes from Caprella mutica, assembly GCA_947561585.1. NCBI lineage: Eukaryota > Metazoa > Arthropoda > Malacostraca > Amphipoda > Caprellidae > Caprella > Caprella mutica. Next base: position 23,760 of record CANNZV010001328.1, on the reverse strand, counting down.
TACAAACGGTATATATAAGATATAAATTGGTTTAACTAGCAGCTACATCAATCACTAGTGTGAATTAGCTATGTAGCTTGCTGTCTGGTTATTTTATAGCTCATTAATTTATCTTTTCATTATAAATACAAATAACTAACTAAGATAAGTTAGCTAGTAGAAACAGTTAGCTATTTTCTGTAGATAACTAATTTATCAACAGCTAGCTATAAGATTTTCGAATTTATTACTTCAATGATAATTATAATCATTCAACTTGCTGATACAAATGATTGGATTTTAATTACCAAACTACCTAGTGAACTAGCAGGAGCTTTACTAGGTACTATGAAAATGTTTACCGAGAGTAATCCTGACATCCTCAGAGGCAAAGTGCTGGTCCTCTATCATCTCCAGTCCCTTCTTATCCAGAGTCACAATGGCATTGGAGTGAGCTGCAACCTCAGCCTCAAACGCCTGGTGCTTCTGGATCTTAGCCTGCAGATTAGTGGGGTCTTTGTAGCTCTCGTCAGAGGCAGCCTTCAGCTTCTCGTTAATCCATCCCTCCAACTCCTGGGCATCTCGCTTGAAATACTGAAAACAGAAAAGGAAGGAGATGCAGTTGACAGTGATACCAACTCATTATAGAGAAAAGAATATCACTTATTTGGTGAAACAAATGAACAATGACAGACTTTCATAACAAATCTAATGAAATAACTTAGCAAAATTATTAAGTCAAACTTGTCAAAGTTAGAAGAATTTACACAAACCATTTCACAGGAAGTGGATACAACCTCTTAGCTAAAAATATAGTTTATAGCTATTTGTAATGTTGATGGAAAGAAGTGATGAATAGTTTGAAAGAGTTTAGTGACTATATTTCATGTATATTTTTCAAATACTCTAATTTAGTTGAAGAACAAATGCAATTCACCAAATGTGTGCCATGCTAATATTCAGAGCCACACCACATACCTGGTATCTCTTTGACTCCTCTAGTTTATCCCTCTTGAGTCTAGCCTCAGACCTGAACTGCTGGTAGCGAGAGAGGACCTGGTCTCTCCTATCCTGAATGTCCTCAGCTGTCTCCAGGATCTTCACCTCCTTCACCAGGGAAGGTACAGCTCCACTGTTAGTCTGCGTCTCCATTGTTGATGTTGGTTCTCTCAGTAGTGGTAAATTCAAATATTTTCAATTGACAAATTAGATGGATTGAACTAGGAACAACAGGTCTAGCAATACACTTGTGACGGTAAGTGAATTGATAAAACTGAAAACCCTGAAAGAAAAGGAGATTTAATATCAGGAGCTAACTTACTAGGAAGTTTAATCTTTATCTTAATTACACTCAGTTTGATTCAAACATAAATAGTCATATATTGAATTGCTAGCTCTGACTTTAAATAATCATAACTGCTATTAATGTAGCTAACGGACAAAAAGCATTATTTGAATGATGTGAATGATTAAAATATCAGAATAATGAAGCAATTTGGGTTTTTTAATGCACAGGACTAGCTACTTTTCAGGGCAATGATTGCACAACTGACAGGCTATGCTAGCCACAGCATGTAAAAGATAAGGGAACATTCTATGGAGATTAGATAAACACTTCCACTCTTAATTAAAGTATTTCCAACATAGCCTTCAACTTGTGACTAGAACACATCTACCTATGAAGTACAGGGTGTTCAGTAGATACTGTTGAAGAAAAAAAATCCAATTGTTTTTTCAAGTCCTTCAAAGACATGAGTAGGTCAAACTGGTAAATTGAAATAGGGAACTATCTTGAATCTTACTTGGTTAAATTAGCTATTTAGTATATATTATTAGTTAGCTAGTAGCAGCTATAGTTAAAAAGGTTAACGAGCAAAAATCAATTTGAATAATGAGAATAATAGTCCAGGTAGTGGTAAGATAAACAGACCAATAAAAGCTTGCAACACATTAATAAAAAAGATAAAACCTTCTGTTCTTGATAGGTAGTTCTGAAAGACATTCATCAAAGTTTTCTTATCACAGATAAGATACTGATGATATTTGTGAGTAGGTACAACTCTAAACAGGAACCTGTAATATACACATAAAGCTCAATTAGCTGTATATTAATATTATCCACTAATGTTAATAGTTATTAGAGTGTTGCTAGGAAGATAATTACCTATCTAATGTTCTGTAACCTCACATGAACAGTATGGATCTTAAACCTGAAGTTCAGATGTAATATAATATAACATTAATATAACCTAAACACAATTACTAATATAATATATAACAATTCATCTCAATAAAGGCATAAATAATAGAAGAGATTTATATTTTAGTTGGGGTTCAACATCTGCTTTGACCATATCGTTGACATCAAAAGGAAAGGAAATTTAATTACAAGGTACTGGAAGAAGCAGGCAGAAAGAGAAGTGACTCCATGAACAAAGTCACCTACCACTTTCGGTGACATTGACAATTCTCATGGATGCACAAAAGCTACTCCATGAATACAGTGCAGTCATTTACCAAAGAAAGTGATGAAAATGGACACAAGCACCAGTGACTGCACTCACAGATGGAAGAGGAAAATGAAGGGTGATAGTAAAAGCCTATGAGTCTACCTAACACAAAATCTAAGACCTCGTAGTTTAGGAGCATAACCCTAGCGCTATCCTCTAAAACTGCAAGTAGCGTTAAAAAATGATAATAGAAGAGAGAATATAAAATACTAAAAATAGAGACCAATATCTAGGAATGCCCAGTCATAGACCTAACAATGCCAAATGATTGCTTTTTGTCTATGTGACTAAGTAAATATTACTTTTGTTTGTCACAGTTTTGTTTGTGACTCTGATTTGTCTCAAAAATCACTGAATTTAATATTTTCAAAAATATCTTGGGGTATCATTGGAGATACCGATCACTTGGAGATTCTGATCACTTAGGGTTCAAAATGGTTTTATTTTTGACTGTCAAGCATTGTGAGAGATGCAACGTACATGGAAATCAAGGTCTAGTCATAGTATACCAATATTTATCATATATAAACGTTTCTGAGCAGATAACTATTATCAATGATAAATTCTGATTTATAGATTCAAGAAAATTTGTAACTTGAAATCATCAAAATTGGTTAGGAGATTCAGTGGAAAATGGCTTTTTATAGAGCAGTTTTCATGCTTGTAGTGCCTAGTTTTGTTTGTTTTAGTTAATGAGAAGTGTTGCCGTTCCAGTAAAACGCATTTCTCGCTAGATCTTAACTCTAATTATAAATTATGTTGAGATTGGTAACTGAAAGGGATAATAGTCAGTCTCGCATATATCGATCACTACAATCAGTATCTGAAAATATTTTCAATTAGCGATGAATTAATTGACTGTGAATAGATTATGTATAGGACTTTATTATATCATGTATTCATTCCAAATTAGTAATGTTGCATATAATCAATCAATGTATATTCCAAACTTCAATGCATATTGGTATGACGGTATCTGAAAATAATTTCAGATACCGATAAGTAGAGATCGACATATGCAAGACTAATTATTATCCCTTTCAGTTACCAATCACATGATGATTTTAATTGGGGAAGATCTATATTGCAAATAACTACTGAATATGTATTATACATAATATTAAGAGTAATATTAGCATTGGACAATCGAATTAGGCTCATCCATTGAGAGTATCGATATCACAAAATGAAATGTGAAGCGATCGGTAACTCTGAATATTGTGCTTTTTCATGGTAGGTTTTCGTTAGGTCATACCTAAATAATATTGATGTTATTTTTGCACTGCATGTAATAAAACGACTCTGGCAACTTTTAAGATTAGTTTCAAGAATGTAAACAATCAGTGGTCAGGGTTGCCACAGAAATTTGAAAATAAAATTCTCTGAAATTTCCTAACCATTTTGTATAAAATAACATGGCATTTCTGGAGTACTGGAAACCCAAACACTGAGAACGCATCCTCTTTTTCCCTCATAGTCATTACAAATCACACTTTTGATTACTACAGGCTGACCTGTCTGTAACTCATAAACAGGTCTTAATCTTTATTAGCAAACGTGCTTTTACAAATTACAACAAGAACATTTAGCATGTTTAGTAGGATTAATTTTTGTAGGGGTCTAACGTCTGCTAACCAAACAAAGAACATATCTGTGACGTCAAAAGAAAATTAAATACATGGTACTGGAAGATGCAGTCAGAAAGGTAACTGGCTCGATGAACAAAGTTAGTCACCTACCAGCCAAGTAATAAAGCATGTCCAAACTCGCCATTTTAATGGCGAGTTTGTGACAGTTATTTTGAGGCTTTCAAATGCAAATGGCGAGTTTTATCTATTTTTCTCCTATAATACAATGTTATTTTGGAGAGAATTCATGGAAATTTGATCATTTTGGAGAGAATTTGTTGAATTTTGGAGAGAGCTGGAGAGACAAATGGCGAGTTTATGAGACATACTATTTTACTTGGCCTACCAGGCTACCACCATCAGTGACAAGCTCATGGATGTAGAAAAGCTACTCCTTGAATTGAATGCAGTCACTTAAGGAATGTGACATAAACAAAAAGGTACCGGGGACTGCACTCACCACTTCCAGACGCCAGTCTGTATTTGGTGCACAAAATTCCACTGACTTTTTGAAAAAGCTGAAAAAAAAACATCATAAATTTCCAGTAATTTGGCTGATCCACCAACATTTTGCCCATTTTTCCACCAAAAATTAATGGTAACATAGGAATAAATAGCTAAAAATCCACCGACTTTGCCAAAATATTATTTCCGAAGGGGGAAAAATTCCACTGACATGTCAGTGGAATTTACCATGAAATACAGACTGGTGGACCAGACGCGGCAGACCACTCTGGAAAAAACCTTAGGGCTTAGGCTAACAGATGAATTTTAGAGGCTAAATGCTGCGGATTATACAGTTCCCAATAATTTATTACTGTATTTTAAGGTTTGCTAAACTCCAACAGAGTAATTAATGATTAATCCATCAGAAAAGACTACTTTTTCCAGAGTGGGGACCAGATTGTATTTGGTGGTAAATTCCAATGATATGTCGGCTGTCGGGAGATATTCAATTTCTCTTCTCTAATAAAAAAATTCCTGCAAATTTGCAATATCTGAGGATATTTAGCTATTAATTCCTATATTACCATTAATTTTTGGAGGAGAAACTGGAAAAATGTTGGAGGACTAGATAAATTGATGAAAATTGTTGGCAGCTATTTCTCAGATTTTGAAAAAGTCAGAGGAGTTCAGTGCACCAAATACAAACTGGAGTGGGGACACTAGGACATAGGCATCCCGCATCATCAAAGCATGCCAGCATGGCTCAGTCTGAGAGTCTCTGGCCCTTGCCTCAGTTCCAGTCTGGAAAAATAGGTGCTTTCTGATGAACTAATTACTCTGTGGGAGTTTTACAGACTTCAAACATTAATGGTAAATTACTAAAAATTGTATTATCCGCAGCATTTAGCATATAGAGTTCATCTGTTAGCCTAAGCAGTTTTCCAGACTGGCCTCAGTTGTTTTATGAGTGCCAATTGCCAAAGACTTACAACTTTACAAGTAGGTATAATACTGGTACTGGCAAGTCTTTGGCAATAGGCACTCATAATTTGACACAGTGTGACAGTGACACTTAATACTGGCAGTATGAAGTGAAAAATACGGTGAAATACATAGGGTCACGCAGGTAAATACGGCCCACTCACTAACTGCGGCCTCTAACAACTGAAACATCATAGCTTCAAAACACACTTCAAAACTAAAATTAATAAGTGATAGCATTCACTGTGCTTCTTTTGATAGCTATGCAACATTTTGATGTAATTTAGATTCAAAATGTTTTTGAGACTCTCTTGAGAGGGCCGCAAATTCGCAATTAAAAATTAAAGGGCCGCAATTTACCTGCGTGACCCTACCTAGGCTGAAATAGTCAAATAGCATTATAGCGAGTGACAAACATTAAAGAACAAAATTTCGAATGAAGTCATTGCTTATTTCTGCTCTAACTAGTCTTAATAAACATGGATATAAAAGCCACATTCCATTTGCAATAAAGTTACAGACCGGCAGTCAGCCAGTTGCCTAATACCTATTGACCTCATCTCCCTTTACAGTTGCTGTTAGGTAAGCTACACCCGTACATATCATTTGGAGAAAGTTAGGTAGCCTATATTATCTAGGAAAGTTTATACAAAAAAGTAAGGAATCTTTTTCCTGTTAACCCATAGAAATAAACAGCAACCAATGAGAGGATTATTAAATATTCTGACATTTATATAACAAAAAAATATTTTTTAGTTCACACCAACACACTACACTCAACAACAACGGATCAATGTTTGCACTGAATTTTAGGAGTGTCACTCAGTGGGGTGTGCCATATTTAGAGTCTCAATATTAGATAACAGCGCCATCTAGTGACTAGTCTCGAATATAAGTTTCCTCGTAAATTCTATTTGCTACTATATTCGAATAAATATATTGGTATGAAATATTAATTCACTGTTTACAAAGTATTATATTCAAAATTAAATATCCATATCAATAGATATACAGTAATGTTGCATTTGAATCTCAATGACAGCATTCTTATCAAGTCTATGCTATTTTTAGCCGTGTTGTCAGAACCACACCCGTCCTATCATATTAATTTAATTCAATTGTGCGAATTCCCTCATGGATAGCATCAATTTTTATTAATAATAACAATGATATATGAAATGATATGAAATTTCATCCAGATTAGTAGGACGGTAAGAGTGAGAGTAAATTTAATTATCAATAACTTTATTTGAGACAGAAATAGATTTGACAAGTATATGTGTTTTCTTTGGAAAACTAGTTTTCTTTGATTGAATCAATAGAAAACGATAAAATATTTTAGGGTTATCTGTTTTAAACTTTATACATTAGATTCTATTTCTTTTATTACTGTAATGTCCTACACAACTCTCTCATGAGAGTTTAAATCTTTTGCTAGCTGTACGTTTAGCTATCATGATTAGTTCTGTTGATGAATTTTTTCACTCTTCACTGGCTGATATGTTTTAAACGGTTTGAAGAGACATTAAATTTGAGTTAATTTGGCGTATAACCCGCTGTAAATGTCTTAGCCAAACCAGAGTGATTATTAACAATCGATCTGATTATAACAATCGACCTAATTAATTTACTGATCTATTGTTAATACGCAGAAGTATTTTAATCTTTATAAAGATTATAATCTTTAACAAGATTATAAACTTTATAATCCTGTACTACTCTTCAATAGCTAATCAAGGAAGAGGTGTTAGGAAATTCCAACTCATATTTATGGTTATGTTATTCAGTCCTCATATTTATGGTTATGTTATTCAGTCCCAAACTCATGTGAGAACACTCACATCGACTCATATTTATGACTCTGTTATTCAGATCCAAACTCATGTAAACTCATGCAAGAACACGAATTCAATTATATTATTAACTTGATGTCGCCGTTCTTAACTCTTTGATAAAGCCGAACTTACCACCCAAGACCTGGGAAAACTCTGGGCGCATTTGGCCTTCAACCTCCCTATAAAACCCAATCGAGAATCATTTCATTTGTTCAGTTCTATTCCTTCATCGTCACTCCTTGACGTGTTCCCCGGTACACCGTGTGTCTAACATAAAGTGTTCGAGCTCTACCGATCTAGAACTCTTGATCAGTTAACTCTTGAATAACATTCCATAATAGTGACTGAGTGAATTAAGTGCCGATAGACTTATCTTAATCAAGCTTACTAACACTGTTCAAGGAAGAAATAAACACAAGTTAATTAATCGATATTTTACTCAAACTTTATTCAGTGTAAACCAATTGATTTATTATATTAGATTGTGTTACCGTGTTTTTCATTTACCCCACTTATTGTAATTATTGAATTATAAAGGCAATTGTTATTTATTTTGATCAACTTGATTAACGAAGACTAAGAACCTGCAAATTAACTAAGAAGTCTTTTTCGTCTTTGAGGAAAATAAAACAAAGACTAGAATCAGAGAAAAGAAAGTTAATAATGGCATCTACGACGGAGATCAGAAATTAACAAAAAGCAGCTTTTATTATAATCAATAATCAATTACAGTGGGAAACACAATTAACAATTAAAAAGTGAAGTGTTCGATAAGGTTAGAATATTGTTCCCCGTATGAAAGTTTCCGTATGAAACACTAATGCGGTTATAGTGTGGTTATTTAGAATATCACGTGACATGTGAAAAGTATTCTAATAACTAATAACATTTTCAAGAAATACCGATGTAAAGTATTTCAGTGTTATACCGGTGCGAAAAATAACACCAGTGTTAAAGTGCTACAATCACTCCTTGTGCTAAAAAGGAAGGAGGCAGCGTAAAAATTCATTAGCTACGCTAGTAACGCGCTGTTACCTGCGTACTATCAGCTCTTCGGGTACTAGTGGCAAGAAAAACTGGTACGGCGACAAAGCTACTTTTGTCGTGATAAACTCACTCTCAAATAAAAAACGAATTAAAGTAAATTAAATCGTCTCATCACTTTCGGAGTAAGTGACTGAAATTACTTTAACTGATAGACGAGTTATTTTCTTCTTCATCAAATAAAGTTGGGAGCCCTACTTCATATACTGAATAATAGTATAAAAACAGCGCATCGCAGCGGATCCAAAGCTGAGAAGAAGACAAGAATTAGTCTACAGCGGTTGACCACAACAAGACACTCAGAGAAAAGGGGTCAACAAAGAGAAAGCAGAGGTTCTTCAGAAGTTCAGCAGTCAACGAATATAGTATTCAGTAATAAGACTCACCTCATCAAGTTAAGTTGAACGTTCTAGAACTGTTGTTAAATACAATTGTTAGAAGCAAGAATGAGTAAGTTATGTGGGAATTAAATAATTAATTCAAAATAACGAAAAATATTGTTGATTGCTAATTAATATTAGGGGGAATCCTTCATCACTATTGAGTTTTGAATTTTGTGAACATTTACGATTGAGAAATAATTATATTTTATTTTCTTGTGTGCCTAAATAATGTTTACATAATAATTACATTATATACATATGTGTATGTGCTTGTAAATTAATAATTTCTTATTATATTATTTTTTTGTGCCCAATAATTTTGATAATAATTATACACAGGTACAACCTTGTGCATGTTCATTGATACTTATATTGATTAGAAATTTTATTTGATTTTTATTATTATTGCAAGTTATATATTTTTTTGTCCTTTGCCTAACCTTTTTTTTTCCTATATTGTGTATTGGGTGGCGCTCAATATTTTTATATATTCTTTTATATTTTATTGAAAAATATTACAGAATAATCAAAGGAAAGGATAAAAATTTCCTGAAAGGGAAAATAATCAAAGGAAAGGATAAAAATAAAAATTTCCTGAAAGGGAAAATAATCAAAGGAAAGGATAAAAACAAAAATTTCCTGAAAGGGAAAATAATCAAAGGAAAGGATAAAAATAAAAAATTTCCTGAAAGGGAAAATAATCAAAGGAAAGGATAAAAATAAAAAATTTCCTGAAAGGGAAAATAATCAAAGGAAAGGATAAAAATAAGATTTCTTCCTGAACGGAAAATAATAAAAGGAAAATAGTTTCCAATTATTGCAAAGATGGCTAACAACAATTTGATTGTGTTAAATGACCTACCTAAATTCAAGGGTGCGCCATTACCACACGAAAAAGATGCATTTGTGCCAGGTCCTAATGTTAGGACATTTTTCCGTACTTTAGATAACTACTTCCTGCAAAACGACATCACAGATGGTGGCGTAAAATTCCGGATACTATATGCCCAAGTAAGCAAACAAAGCGGAAACGCTTTGAGTTTGATAGACCTCTATGCTGGACGCGAAGAGTACAGCTATGAGCGTGTAGAACGCGAATTCCTCAAGATGTATCCAAATCATCAAAGAGAGGACACTCAACATGCAGCAAAAGTATTGGGAACCAGTGACATCCACAAGCCGAACTTCTTTGCTGGCATGACGTCGTTAGAAGCATCGACAAGAGCATATGTGGAAAGTTTCCTCTCAACAGAAGGGATGAAAAAAATCAACATAAGCCCTGAAACGGTAGTTCCACTCCCTAGCGGCGAAGAGGAAGATGAGGAGGAAGTACTAAAGTTGCCACTAATGGGGTTATTTCAAAACCTCATAATGAAGTTTATACTTGGTAATCAGTTACCGACAAAAATGTACGAAAAAATCACTGACATGTGTGCCGACTGCTCCAGTACAGAGCTAATGTCGGAAGTTGTGAATTTATACGAAAAAGAAGCGCTAATGAAGCTAAAAAAGAAAAAGGAGAACATCGCAACACAGCAAGATGTTCTCTACCAGGTAACCACTACTTCCCATGACAAGAAGAGAGAACAAGGCCAAGGGGCAGCAAGGACCTGCTTCAAGTGTAACGAAGCAGGGCATTTTGCCCGAGAGTGCAGGAAAAAGATTTCCTGCAAGTATTGTAAAAAACTCAGTCATTCTGCGCAGTATTGCAAATTAAGGATAGCTAAAAAAATCCCCTATTGCCTGAACTGCCATAGAATTGGCCATGAAAATAAAGATTGTCGTAAGGGTAAGTTTGAGCAAGGAGCCAAACAAGAGAGGAAAATAGCTGGATCAAACAGCTATAGACCTAGAGATACTCTCACAAGGAATGGTGACAGGGTTAATGTCCTAGAGGATGGAAATTACGAAAACCCTGATCACGAATGTGAGGAATCGGATCAGTCAGAATGACTAGGAAGTATACAGGAACCAAACAAAACGTTGGTAAATCCACACGTAGAGATAGTAATAGGACAATCCAAATATAAGGGATTAGTTGACACTGGAGCGTCAATTAGTCTGATGTCAGAACGAATACTGACGGATAAACACATGGTTAGAATTTATAAAAAGGAGGTAAGAGATGCTAGCAACAACGTTATCCCTATTGTGGGAGAAACTACAGTGGAAATTGTAAATCCACGAGGTAAGTTTCATGAAAATGTACTGATATTTAGCAATACCAGTGCGTTGCGAATGGATATTCTGATTGGAATGAATATATTGAGGAGAGCTCATATAAACTTACCAGAAGGTAAGATAAGTTTCATGGAAAATGAAACAGAAAACTGTAAGGTCTCAAAAGGAATGGACCAGTTGAAAATGATAATAATAAACGAAAACCTTCATAATTATCCCAAATGTACGAATGGGAATAAAAAGAAGGAAATAAATGTGGATAAAATAGTCACAAAGGAATGTGAAGATGAAGGACACTTCAACTTACACATAATAGAGGACATTGAGGTCCAAAGAAATGCAATTAACGTGTGCAATATGAAAATTGCAGGAGCACAAGATGGTGAAGAGATATTAATCCATAGCTCGCGACTAAAGGAAAAGATATTAATTCCCAATACACTTGCACGAGTATGCAAGGGGAGAATAACCATTAATTGCATAAATATAAGTGACGATAACATTGTATTGACCCAGGGAACGAAGATTTCTACTGGAAGTGTGTTTAATGAACAAAGGATAAATGCCGTAACGTTAGACAACAAAGAAGACCCAAGGGAAAAACTAAGAGAAGAGGAACTTGAACCCTTGGAAGAAAAGGATATAATATGTGAAGATGACAGCATGAAGGATAAGATACTAGATCTCCTGAAAAAGTACAGACAGGTAGGTTGGAAAAAGGGTGAAAAGTTAGGAGTTTTTACAGGTGACACCTTGGATATAGACTTGAAGGATGACGTGGTGGTCAACCGGAGTCCTTATCCCATACCGCACTCCAAACAAGGTCAGTTAAATGAGGTAATTAAGGATATGTTAAATACAGGTGTTATCGCTAAATCAAAGAGTGTATTTAACGCACCTTTGCTTATAGTAAACAAACCTAATAATGAAATTAGGCCTTGCATTGACTATCGCGCTCTCAACCAGGTCATGAAACCTGTAACATATCCTATCCCAAGGATAAACGACTTATTAAAGTCATTAGATGAAATCAAATATATTTCAAAAATAGATCTTGCATCGGCCTTTCATCAATGCTTAATAACACCAAGTGATCGACACAAAACGGCTTTCACTGTAAATTCAACTCGATATGAGTTTAACCGAGTGCCTTTTGGGCTCCAAAGTAGTCCAGCTTTTTTCAGTCGAGTTATCAATTCAGTTTTGTACGATTTACTTGGATGTAATGTACTTGCTTATATGGATGATATTATCGTATATTCACGAAATAAAGAAACTCATTTAGAAAGGATTGAGGCAGTATTGCAGAAATTGTCTGAAGCCAACCTAAAAATAAAATTGACTAAATGCAAATTTTTTGCAAAAGAAATCAAATTCTTGGGCTATAAAGTCAGCTCCGATGGGTTAACAATGGACGAGTCTAGAATCGAATCATTAAACGCAATGCCATACCCAACTTCTAAGAAGGAAGTTCAAGCTTTCTTAGGAGCTTGTAACTATTTTAGAACCTTTGTGAGAGGTTTCGCCCATCAGGCAGAACCATTGTACCTTTTACTACGGAAGGGGGTAAAATTTAAATGGGGTAAAGAACAAAGTGAAGCAGTAGATAAACTTAAAGAAATGCTCACTACTAGTCCGGTTTTGAAAATCCCGGACTACTCTAAACCGTTCCATTTGTATTGTGATGCAAGCCTATCGGGGATAGCTTCATGCCTTATGCAAGAATACGATAATATCCTCCACCCCATATCTTATATCTCGAAAAGCTTAAATCCGGCTCAGAGGAACTATAGCGCTACTAAGCGCGAGTTCCTAGCATTGATTTTTGCTTTAGAGACATATAGAAATATCATACTCAGCTATCCAGTGTCAGTATATACTGACCACATGCCTCTTCTTGGTATTCTGAAAAAGAATACCAAAGATAGTTGCATAAATAGATGGTCTATGTTAGCTCAGGAGTATGCCATTCAACTCTTCTACTTGCCAGGTAAGTCCAATTTATTTGCAGACTCCCTCTCTAGGTTATCTAAAGTCGAGGAGAACTGTACTGACGTAACGGAGGAACTGGAAGAAAAATTGGTGAGTAGAATAAATAAGATAGAACAGACACAGGAGAACCCGGAATTAACCGAAGGGTTATCATCGCTACTTCCGGTGAAAACTCCATTCAGTGAGGAAGAACTGAGGAATCACCAGGAAAAGGACGAAGGTTGCATAGAAATCAAGAGAAAAATATTATCCAACCAACGTGAAAAAACCATTGCTTTAGCAAGTTTTAAAATTCTAAAGAACTTAATCTTTGTGGTAAGAAATATCACAAGACAGAAACAGAAAGAAGTTCACATAGTTCCTTATGTACCAGACAGTTTAATGCCAAAAGCATTTAAAACGGTACATACCGAAACAACGGCTGGTCATAGAGATATCGAACGATCTTTGAAGATTTTCGTTCGAAACTTCTACAACCGAAACGAAAGCAAGATACTGAGAGAACTTTGTGATAATTGCGAGCTTTGTATCAAGGCTAAAGGGATTGCTAAACCTATTCCCATCGGAAAATATCCGATACCAATTAAACCGTTTCAAACTCTCAGTTCAGATTTATTGGGACCGTTACCTATCACGGAACAAGGGAACCGTTATATCATGGTGGTGAGAGACTACACTACCAGATACACTGTAATATTACCTTTGCCTAATAAAGAAGCCGAATCCATTATAGAAGGATTCAGACAGGTAATATCTAATTATGGATCACCAAAGGTAATTCTAACCGACAATGCACAGGAGTATAAATCCACTAAACTCCGCACCTTCTGCGATTTCTACAACATCGAAAAGCTCGAAGTTGCACCATACCATCCAGCAAGCCAAGGACTTTCAGAAAGGATTAACCGGGAGGTTAACAAAATGTTAAGGATCTACACCAACTCACTGGCCATGACGGATTGGGATTATCTTCTACCAGTAATAATGTTGACTATAAATAACTCTTGGAATACAAGCATAAACGAATCACCATTTTACAGTTTATTTGGTTATGATAGTCCAACGATCACATTATCCCAGCCAAGAATGAATTACAGTGAACTGGAAAGTGACGTCAGGCTTAGACGAGTAGCGCAAATCCGGAAGCATTGTCGGGAACACATCCTAAAAATCCAAGATAAGTATACGGACAGGACTAATTACAGAAGAAAGGACAAACAGGTGACAATTGGTAAACGCATTTATGCAAAATTACCGAAACATATTCCTAAGAACAAATTAGATTTGCCAGTATCTGGGCCATTCATTGTTCTCCAACAAAAAGGAAACAAGATCACACTCCAGGAGGCAAACTCTGATGTAAAATACGAGGTGCATCCTGATACCCTTATCACGAAGGAATATTCTTCCCCTGATAATTCTGTAATTGAATCTAATTCTCAAACTAAGGATAACTTGAAGGAATCAAATTTTCCAGAACCAGAATCACTAGTAGAAAAACCTAATACACAGTTACAGGAAACAAGAGGTTTCAAAGGTCCTTATAATCTAAGACCAAGAAATTAAAGAGTAAACCTTACTCTTTGTTTCAGTAACGATATGTAATAGTATATTTACATTAAAAATGTATTCTGATATGTTTAGATTGTTTAAAAATTATACTCTTGTAATCCTTATAATTATATCAAGGATTAAAAATAAACTATAAAATATGTATCCACTAATTATAAGTTAATGTAAGATTTTAAATGGTTAGTTTGTAACTCAAAACTGTATTACAGAGACTGAGGGTTGGAGACTACCACTAGCCTTGCTACTTGTAGTAGCAGTTGTCCAAAATGTAACCTCACAGTCAGAGACTTCCACGGAGAGAGCCTCACCTATGACGATATCTCCCTGGAGGGGAAGGACCATGATTAGTGGTGCGTACTTAGTCAGTAGAGTAAAGCTAACATTCATTTCAAATATTTGTAACCAAGTCAGAGATAATCTAGACGTCTCTGCAAGGTCCATAAGACAAATAATTCTATCTGATATTTTAAACACCTTTAAGGACGACATAGGATTCACCAGAAGAATAGGATTTTTATGCTTGAAAATAGAGTCTATAAATTCAGACATATACAAAATGTTGAACAACACTCAACTTTGTGAAAACAACACTCTAGAAGAGATAGGAGAAAAATACTTTAACTTAAAGGATAGGTTAGACGAAGTATGGGAGGAAATAAAATCCTCAAATCAGAATACGAACACCATGATCACCCAATCATTCATTGCCCAACGACCTAACGTAGCAAGACTACCACCCCAAACTTCCATATTTTTAGGGGCAGGAATAGCTTTAGTTACAGGTTTGGTAACTGGAGGAGTTGTAGGATCATTATTTGGAAATGACAATTCAGCCGAAATCGACCAATTAAATAAAGATATCCACAGAGTCAACAAAAAAGTGCTCTTGACGAACCAGAGAGTAGATGTATTAGCTAAAAATGTATCAAACACCATTAGAGAGTTCAAGGTTCTATTGAGTAACATGCAGACGCTTAATGAAGGTACAGAACAAAGACAGATGATAGTTTGGCAATTATCTCAGCTAAAATTAGCAGCTACTAATGCTTTACTGTTATTAAAATCAACCGAAAACACCCTCACTCTATTGAGAGGTTCACTATTAAATTCTGAACTATTAGACATAAAGACTTTTCAGGAAGTACTTAAGGAAGGAAAAGCACATTTTCCTCAGTTAAGATTTCCAATTGATAAAGTATCTAGGGAAACAATAGGTGATATTATCCCATTAATTGAAATAAAAAAGGTAGGAGTAAATCATTACATTATGATCATTCCATTAGTCCATATAAATACTTATGACACGTTTCAAATTATTCCTTTACCAATCAGACTTCAACAAAGCGAGATCATGATAGCAGATTTGGAGAATGACATTTTGTTGTATGACGGATCCACATATATAGTGACTCAGAAGGAAAATTTAAGGACTGTAGATGAAAACTATTTATTGATAAAAAATCAGCCTATATGGCAAGAAACAGAATCTTCCTGTCAAATTGAAGCTTTTAGAGAAAATACGACAGAGATAATTAAATTATGTAATTTCCGGAGGCTAGGAATATCTCATGAAATATTCTTGACAGACACTCCACAACATAGACTAATCTACACGACCGTTAGTAGGAACATAGAACTAGACTGTCCTACTGGAAAGATTAGACAACAGATAACAGGATTACACATAGTACCAAATACGTGTGACATCAAAACTGCAGGAGTAGCATGGCCTGCAAAATTAGAAAAGGAAATACAATTGGAAGACTTATTAGTAGAAAATAATCAAACCAGTGTTTTCGACATTACCTCATTACCCATTTTTGACGTAAACACAACGAATCCACTCCATAAGACCATTAAAAATCAATTAGAGAAGTTACCCATTAATGAATCATTAACTTTCACTTTTGAAGATTTTAATTTATCAACAGACGAAGTACAAATTTACTCAACGATGGCTTACGGAATAATTTTGATTATAGTAATTATTAACTCAATTTTAATAGGTGTGATATATTGGAAGAAATTCAAGAAAAGTGACGATACAACGGACAATGTAGAATTAGGACGACGATCTAAGTTCTTGGATAGATTTCAGTTCCCCAGAGACTCTTTGAACCTTAATAGTTTCAGAAGAATCCGAAATAAATTGCACAAATTTCAAGACCGAAGCAGACCAAGCTCACGACAAAGTTCCATTAGATCTAGTTTGAATGATAAAATTAGAAAGAGATCTAAATCAGTAAGAAAAGCGATTAGAAATTCTTCACTAACTAGGAAAAGGAACGACTTATCAACTGACTCTCGTAAATTTGTGAATACAGGAACTAACACTAATAGTATGTATCCAAATTTGTCATCCGTTCCAACCACACCAACGGTGCAAGAAAGAAAAAATAGAATACATTTAAAGGCATACAAATAATTTTCGAAATTCGATGTTGTCTAGGAGATGTTTAAATTACAGAGATTTTGCTATTTTATTATTTTGAATAATTAAATGAAGAAAAAAATTACGCACCACCAACATGTAAATTCCAGTCTCAATGACTAAAAAATTATGAGGAATTTTACTTTAAGTTATAAAATCTATAAATAGTAATCCGATTGTAATAGCTACATAATGTTTTTATTGTTTCATAATATTAATCAATTATTTTGTGAACGTTTTCCATGAGGGCCGCTGAGTCAACACAACTTCAATCCGAGACTCACGTCTATCCACCTTGCCCTCATATCGCTGACCTAAGCCGACAGTAACCGAGATGGCCAGAGACGTCAACAGTTCCCTCTCAAGGTTGGGAACCCACCACGAGACCACTGACGAGGTTGAGAACCTTGTATGAGACGTTCCCATGAGACGATTAGGCCAATACCAATGTGGCCACTGACAAGGTTGAGAACCTTGTATGAGACGTTCCCATGAGACGATCGTGAAACGATTGGGCCAATACAACTGGGTCAACACAAGATTAATTGAACACCACTAATTAATAATTAGTACACTTTATTAAAATTATTCAATTTTAAATTTACAGTTATAATGGAAACAATAGGTAGTTAATAAATAGCTATAAACTATTTAGAATTATAACGCAGTAAAATATTAAATAATCTTCAACTTTTGAAAAAAGAAAGGAATAAAATTTAATAGCGATTTATAATTGAATCATATGAATTAAGTAGAACAATAAATTTATGTTTTCAACGACTAGACATTCACTTGGAAACTAATTTCATTTAAGTGTTTAAGAAATGAAAACATAAACATTTGATTTAGAATTAGAATGTTTTTATTATTTTAAATTTAAGTTCTCAATGACTAAACATTCACTTGGAAACCATTTCCATTTAAGTGTTTAAGAAAGGGAAATAGAAATCTTTATTTCCGGATTTTTCTTCAAAATATTTTAAAATAAATTATTAACAATTATGAGTTTGATGCTTAGGATTATTCGATTTGAACTCTGGAACTAATTATTTAATTTGATATTTAATGTTTTGAATTTTAGGATTGTATGAAATAGGATCGAAAGTTCCAATTTATAGAATCATAAAGTAAGATTACAATTATATTTTAAATATAATATTCTTCTATAATGTTTAAACTGTATTTTAGTTTTAATGGGATTATTTTCGATGTAATTTTCTGAATATGAATAGGATAACTTAGAGATATTAACTGAACTCTAAGTTGAGTTAAGATTGTAAACCAAGGTAGGATACATGATTGGAATTGTCACCATACTTTTTGAACATTCAAATTCTATGATGAGAATACTAATCTACTAGCAAATCAAATACTAAAACTAAAAATTCTGAATCTATAAAACAATTGATGAATTAATAGTTAATGAATTAATAGTTTATTTTCTTTTGTTTTCATAGAATAATTTGTGTTTCGAACTTTGAAAAATTTTAAGAAATTCTTATGATATTTTCAAGTAAGGTTAGATTGTAGGGGTTTAGTAATGGTATTACTATATATTCTATATAACTACATATATTCCCTATATTTTAATCTAATCTTAGAATTTGTTTACTAACACTTTATAACTAGGAGATGGCACTTGATGTGAGACTTAGTTGCAATTGACCTGTATTAACGGGGGGAGGGAGTGATATTAACAATCGATCTGATTATAACAATCGACCTAATTAATTTACTGATCTATTGTTAATACGCAGAAGTATTTTAATCTTTATAAAGATTATAATCTTTAACAAGATTATAAACTTTATAATCCTGTACTACTCTTCAATAGCTAATCAAGGAAGAGGTGTTAGGAAATTCCAACTCATATTTATGGTTATGTTATTCAGTCCTCATATTTATGGTTATGTTATTCAGTCCCAAACTCATGTGAGAACACTCACATCGACTCATATTTATGACTCTGTTATTCAGATCCAAACTCATGTAAACTCATGCAAGAACACGAATTCAATTATATTATTAACTTGATGTCGCCGTTCTTAACTCTTTGATAAAGCCGAACTTACCACCCAAGACCTGGGAAAACTCTGGGCGCATTTGGCCTTCAACCTCCCTATAAAACCCAATCGAGAATCATTTCATTTGTTCAGTTCTATTCCTTCATCGTCACTCCTTGACGTGTTCCCCGGTACACCGTGTGTCTAACATAAAGTGTTCGAGCTCTACCGATCTAGAACTCTTGATCAGTTAACTCTTGAATAACATTCCATAATAGTGACTGAGTGAATTAAGTGCCGATAGACTTATCTTAATCAAGCTTACTAACACTGTTCAAGGAAGAAATAAACACAAGTTAATTAATCGATATTTTACTCAAACTTTATTCAGTGTAAACCAATTGATTTATTATATTAGATTGTGTTACCGTGTTTTTCATTTACCCCACTTATTGTAATTATTGAATTATAAAGGCAATTGTTATTTATTTTGATCAACTTGATTAACGAAGACTAAGAACCTGCAAATTAACTAAGAAGTCTTTTTCGTCTTTGAGGAAAATAAAACAAAGACTAGAATCAGAGAAAAGAAAGTTAATAGTGATTGTTCATTATGTTGTTTAATTCATGTTAGGTTTCAAATCATAGCTACTGAAATATAAATTATAATTCATAACATCTGGAGCATACTCTCATAGTGAACTTTTGTATTCCTTCGAACAATTATCAGTTAAATATATGAGCTTGAGCCTTAGGCTACATAAAACTTCAAAAGTTCCATAATTTTTTTACAAATATAATAAATTTAAAGGTCCCTTCCAGGCTCCGGGAAAAAAATGAGTTTTTAAACATAATATTATAGAACTAAGGTTTCAATCATTATTCTGCAAACCGCATACAATTCGGTTCAGTATATATTTTATAATTTGTTTTTAAAGTTTTTTAATACTCTGTGAGCAACAATTGAGCGAATCACTAATCTGATGCTCAAGAAGAAGATTGTACACTCTTTGTTTTGATTATAAACTTGAATTTTATAAACAAACCATGCGTTTTCTGCCTTTATTTAAATTACTTTAGATATTTATTGTTTCCTAAAGTATATAAACGTTTCTATTATAAGTTTATTCAATTTTATACCTTTACACGAATATTAAATGAATTTATATAACCTATTACCTAGTTGACAATCAAAACAAATGGTGTATATTCTTTTTCTTCAGGCTGAAAATGTCTTAAATTAGTAAGTCGGAACTAAAATTTTTTTTGCAGAGTTTTGATTACAAAAATATTTAAAAGCATATAAAATTAAAAAAATGCTACCAAATTCGATGCGGGTTGCAGCAAAATGATAAGAAACATTAGCCTCGTTGAATAAGGCAATAAAAATATCTGCTTGGAGAGGACCTTTAAAGTATACAAGAAAAATCTAGTTTGGATATTAATTTATAATAAACAATGCCTGAGAACACAAAGAGAATAACAAACGCCTATATATATAATATAATAAAATTTTAGTCACTGAAACTTACCAATAATACTTAATGTACTGTGTTGAAGCCTAGCCAGTGACTTGAAAAAAAATGAGATTCGAACTCTGGCAGTAGCTCTTTATACAGAGCATGTACTGTGACTCATAGACTTACAGTAGCTTCGTTTTACTAGCGCTTCAGCCCAGGTCTATCTCGCGCCTAAGTGACTGATAGAAGAAATATGTTATGGGATAAGAGTTCCAGGCACCGGGAAAAGATGAGTTTATTACATAATATTATAGAGCTAAGGTCTACGATTATTATTCTGCAAACTGTATACAATTCGGTTTAGTATATATATATTATTATTTGCTTTTAAAGTTTTTAACACTCTGTGTGCAAAAATTGAGCGAATCACGTAGGTATACCTGACACTGAAGAAGAAAATTGTACACTCTTACTTTTGATTTAAAATTTTAATTTTATATACAAACAATACGTTTTCAGCCTTCGCTTGAGATATTAATTGTTTCCTAAAGTATATAAACGTTTCTAATATAAGTTTATAATATTTTATACCTTAACACGAATATTAAATGAATTTATTATATCTAATACCTAGTTGACAATCAAAACAAATGGTGTACATCTTTTTTTTCTTCAGACTGAAAATTAGTAAGTCGGAAGTAAAATAGCCAATATAGGTACTGAAGAATTTTTATTATATAAACTTTAAAAGCATATAAAATTAAATATATGCTTTTAAATTTGATAGGGTTTTCAACAAAATGATAAAAAAAACACTACCCTCGTTGGTTAAAGGTAAAGCAGTAAAAAAAATTGCTTCGAGGGGACCTTTCGGGTCTGTCTAGACATAAGACCAATGCCAGCCTTGTCAATAATGGAGGCACTAGTATCATTTAGCTGCTTTATGACCTGCCTGCGTATTTTCGCATATCGCGAGGGGGAAAAGCCTCTAATCGTACCCTTATCTCTCCTTGGTTTGGTGTTGGGATTCTCCACAAAAGAAACTAGAGTTTTCTCAACTCTAGCCAGTTCTTTGTCAAAATCTTGAAGAGAACTCCTTTCTGCAAGATCTGTCACTATTTCCCCCCTCTTGGTAGTAGTAAATCGCACATTTTTTAGCATTTTCACACAGCTGCAATATAGCAATTGATAGTTAAAATCCCTCAAAGCAAAAAACATTCATAACTTTCTAAATTTTGCATGAATTCAAATAATATTTCAGCAAGATACTAACCTAGAAGCAATCTTTCAGTGAGCCAAGTTTCACAATACTGTACGATAAATATTATTTTTAATTTTAATCATTCACAAAATAGTGATTTGCAATAAAGCGAATGACACAGTATAGTTAGAAAAAGTAGACTTGTAATAGACTGTTTTCTGTGCGCATATGAAAACAAAACAATAATAATGTACTGATAAAAACAATTTTCTGTTTCCTGGGTGCATTTGAAATGATGATAATAACAATTTCCTTGAACAAATCGGCATTTAAAAATTAAATATTTTATTTAGAAAAGTTCCACTTTCTTTCTTTTATTATATCTTTATGTCGTGGTTATTTTTTAAATTCTTCTTTTTCGGTATTATGCCATTTTCTTTAGGAATTTGAATACTTTTTCATCCGAATCCAGGATTCTCCAAAATTCACTTCAGATTAGAATCTTCGTTCATCTTCGTCACATAAAGTAGAGGTCATTAAATAACTACGTGTATACAGATTGTCCGACACTTTTGTTGCCAAACTTTAACATAAGGTTACATTTGTCGAAATAAACACTTTTTATTCTATGAAGGTATGGTCTAAAATGCTTAGTTAAAGAGTTACAAGGTTAGGAAAGTAGTATCTGTACCATTTATTATTTTTTAGTTAACATTATTTTTTTAATGTATTCAATTTGCCGCCCATTTGATGCGATGCAAGCGTTCAAACGTTTTTCCCGCAAGGATTCGTGAAACTCCTGGTGTCTTTGATCGCTTCCGCCAATCATTGTACAAACGTTTGAACGGCTGCACCGCAACAAATGGGCTGCAGTTTGAACACATTTTGTAAACATGTAACCTAATTTAAGATTAAGTTTCTTGTGCTCCTAATAATTAGGCTACTGTTAAAAATGTTTTGTTTCTTATCGCAACATTAAAAAAAATAATGTTAACTAATAATAATAAATGGTACAGATACTACTTTCCTAACCTTGTAACTCTTTAACTAAGCATTTTAGATCATACCTTCATAGAATATGAAGTGTTTATTTCGACGAATGCAACCTTATGTTAAAGTTTGGCAACAAAAGTGTCGGACACCCTGTATATCCATGATACAATTATATTCGCATTATTGTTTATTATTTTCAATCAGAAAAGATCCAAAAAATTTTGAGTTTTCGTCAACACATCAATAGTTTATTCACTAAAATATCTAAATCCTTGGGTATTCTGTATATAGAATCAGTAGCTGCGTTCCAGCCAATATCTTGGAAATGCCCTATTATTCTATAATTTATCCCTATTTTGACTTGCATATGTCTTGGGAAATTGTGCTGGGTACTTAAAAAACGATCTATTTCTTTTTCAAAAAGAGCAGTCCGATGCATAACGAAAAGCCATTATTTAGCCCATACCTAAGATGGAATTTTAGGATCTAAAGATGTTGGCAGTATTGGAGATATGTACACACTTAAAGTAGGGCAATACGTCTATAATACTCTGATGTATTCCAATTTTGACCCAGCACTTTTAAACTATCATTCTGTTAATTACAATATTCATAATTACTCGACTCGAAGTTCATCCAACATTTTGCTGTCACTGTTTAGATGTGAGAAAAGCAAGTCATCAATTATTTATGCTGCACCTAAAATTTGGAATTCACTCGATGAGAACATTAAATCTTCATTTTCCTTTGTTAGATAAACAAAAATTGTTAAGTTGTTTTGAATGAAAATTGTTAAGAATGAAAAGGCATATGAAATAACCAAGAAAGTATGGATAGATGAGAAGCAGGAAAGAATAGATCTATCAGATCATTGTATGATTGAGATAGAGCTACAAACAGGTAAAAAAGAGAGAAGAAGGTGGGACGAAGTAAGAGAGGGGTGGTTTTATAGCAATCGGAGAGAGAAGATGGAGGAGTATGTACGTGGAGTGGAGAGGGAGATTGTGCAGATAGAAAATGTAACAATGAATAAGATAAATGAAGTTATAAGGAAGGTGGCAGATGAATGTTTGAAGGTGAAATACAAGAAGAGGATGGACAAAAACTGAAAAAGAAGAGC